>PVHT020000105.1:1381341-1405554 GCA_004024745.2 Catagonus wagneri | reverse complement strand
GGGTCTAATCGGAGCTGTGGCCACTGGCCTGCGCCGCAGCCACAGCAACGCAGGATCCGAGCCGCGTCTGCAACCTACACCACAGCTCACGGCAACGCCGGACCGTTAACCCACTGAGCAAGGGCAGGGATCGAACCCGCAACCTCATGGTTCCTAGTCGGATTCGTTAACCACTGCGCCACGACGGGAACTCCCTCATATTTCAAATAATGTATTAAAATGCTGATTTACAGTAAAAATAATTTCATATCAAACAGTTTGCCATTCTCTCCCCCAAATCTCTAAAAACTAATATAGAATTAGAGTTTCCAAGAGTTAAAGAGCACTTAAAAAATCCTGGAAAGTTCCACTCACCATTACCTATGCCCTCTGTTACACACACACACACACACACACACACACACACACACTCACACACTCACTCCTCCATCCACTAGTTTGGGATGAAGATGGATTAAAGAACAAAAGGTAAAAATGAAAGGAGAAGAAAAGATGAAGGTAAGGAGGGTGAATATGAATAGACAGAAATTCCTGAGCTTTGTACTTAATCAAAATTGGGAAAATATAATTAAAGCCATTAAAAAGAGAAAGACACAAAAGAATTAAATAATCCATGGGGGAAGAAAAAGAGAAAGAGTAACCTCTATGTTCCTTCAGGCTTTCTTAAGCCTTTCAACAGAACTTCTCCTTTGAATGGGTGATACAGTCTGTATGAGGGAGTTTAGCAGCATTGCTCAAGCCATGGTGCCAGAAGAAGTGCCCTCCAATGAAGTTTGCTTTTGGAATCTGTAGATTTCACTATTGAACACCAGTCTACAACTTCAAGTTGTAAGTAATATACAAGCTAAGGAAAAGAAGTTAAGTGTGAGGGACTTCCCGTTGTGGCTCAGCGGTAACAAACCCTACTAGTATCCACGAGGATGCGGGTTTAATCCCTGGCCTCGCTCAGTGGGTTAAAGATCCAGGGTTGCTGTGAGGCTGTGGTGTAGGCCATCAGCTACAGCTTGAATTTTACCCCTACCCTGGGAACCTCCATATGCCGTGGGTGTGGCCCTAAAAGAAGACAAAAAAAGAAAAAAAAACGTTGTGTTCAGGTGTTTTTGAATATCACCCTTACTATGGCCATAGTATTAGACTGCACAGTGGTACCACTTCATAGGCACTAAGTGCGTGCTTGGTACAGACAGAAACTTTCTTGAGCTTGACCTTGATGTAGCTGCAGTAAGAACAGAAGAGAGTTTGGTAAAGGCCCCAGGGACCTTGGTCAGTGAGTAGAATGGCCCACAGGTTGAGGTTTCTGATAAACAGTTCTGGGCAGTAACAAGTAGAGAAGAGAAGTAGAGTGTCTCACTGCATAATGGTGAGATGGGAAGGAGGCAAAGAGGTGATGATAGTGATAGCAGGCTATAATGCAGTCACAAGTTTAAACAACATATTGGGGCACAATTGAAGGACTCTGTTTCACCTCTTCTAGGCCTCCACCATGACATTTCACCGGCCGGTTGCTATTGAGCGTGACACTGTTAGACACGTAAACAGACCATGGCTCTTACACAGTACAGGAGGAACTGCTTCTGTTTTATTGCTTAGTGCAGGGTAACTGGTGTTCTGTCTTTTGAGTGTCTCATACTTCTATGACTAAGTACATTGAATTTTTTTGTTAACTAAATAAAGAAAAGCAGTAATCCTCAATCCACTAAGCATTAAAATCTGCCTCACTTGGAACAACTTTCTTTATGAATCACTCTGTCACTCCTGGCTGTGATTGAAGGGCAGCATGAAGGCTGCTAACCAATACCACATGGACTTGGTCTGTTTTAGATCTGATTCACCTTAGGAAATGATGGTAAAGAAGCAAACGTTTTAACATTTGAAATTCCAATGCCTTAAGCATTGTAGAATTTTGAGTCTTTTGAATCCTGGGAATACCTCAGGAGGACAGTGGGTATCTATTTATTCCATTTGTATGTAAATGCATTTGTACACATGTATATAAATCCATACACACATACACACAAAATATATTCTGCTCCAGATATTTCTCTCTTCCTTCTTTACTAATTCATCTTCTTTAAGACCTGACTCAGATTTAGCCTCTGCCATGAGCCTTTTCCAGCTATTTAAGCCCACTCTGATCTCATCCTTATCTAACATGATAGCATTTACTACCTGTACCAGTGCTTTCAGAATTTATCTATCAATGATGTTCTTTGTACTTTGTGTTATTAGTTAGCTTTTTTGTGTATCTTGTCTCTTTTTGTGTACAGTGCCTTCAAAGGACACTGAGGGAACAGACTGGACTATAGGTAGAAGTATTTGCTAGGGTCGGCAAACTATGATCTGTTTTTGTACACATAGCAAGTTAAGAATTGTTTTTAGGAGTTTCCATTGTGGCTCAGTGGGTTAAGGACTCAACATTGTCTCCATGAGGATGTGAGTTCAATCTTTGGCCTTGCTCAGTGGATTAAGGATCCGGCATTGCTGTGAACAGATGAGGCTCAAATCCTGCATTGCCATGGCTGTGAGGTAGGCCTCAGCTGCAGCTCCAATAAGACCTCTGGCTTGGGAACTTCCATATGCTGCAGATGCAGCTATAAAAAGAAAAAAAAAAAAGGAATTGTTTTTACATTTTTAAAAGATTAAAAAAATAAAACCCAGACTGAACTAAAATATGCTACAGGGACCCAATGGCTCTCAAAGCCAAAATTTTTGCTACCCTACACTTTTCAAAAAAGGATGCCAACCCCTGCTGTAAAGAATAATGAAAAATAATAGTGGGAAGATAAGAAATCTGGCCTTATTATCAATAAATAATTCTATTAAACAGGCGTGGATGTTTCCATTTTACAGGCTTCTTAATCTAAATAATTAGAATTTTGGACTTTGTCTTTATAGGCATTAGGAGGACTCACTAGACCAACCGCCACCACCAGCAATAATAGTAATGTTATTAAGCATTTGCTTCTATATCCCTCCAGCATCCAGAAGAGTATCATGGTATGGTTTTGTATTAGTTTCCTAGAGCTGCCACAACAAATGACCACAAACTTGTTGGCTTAAAACCACAGAAATTCATTTTCACACAGTTCTGGGGGCCAGAAGTCCAAAATCAAGATGTTGGTCAAGATCATGCTCCCTCTAAAGGTGCTAGGGAAAAACTCTTCCTTGCCTCTTATAGTTCTGGTAGTCTGGGCATTCCTTAGGCTGTAGCAGCATAACTCCAATCTCTGCCTTTGTCTTCACGTGGCTATATTCCATGTATCTCTCTATGCCCTCTCCTTTCTTGGGAAGACACCAGTCATTGAACTTAGGACTCACACTAAATTAGGACCATTTCATCTCAGGATTCTTAACTAATAACTTGAAAAGAGGCCTATTCCGGGAGTTCCTGTTGTGGCACAGCAGAAGTGAATCCAGCTAGGAATCATGAGACTGCGGGTTTGATCCCTGGCCTCGCTCAGGAGGTTAAGGATCCGGCATTGCCATGAGCTGTGGTGTAGGTTGCAGACGTGGCTCAGATCAGGCATTGCTGTGGCTGTGGTGTAGGCCGGCAGCTGTAGCTCTGATTCGATCCCTAGCCTGGGAACCTCCATATGCCAAGGGTGCAGCCCTAAAAAGCAAAAAAAAAAGAGAGAAAAGAGACCTATTTCTAAATAAGGTCATATTTGAGGTTCTAGGTGGATATGACTTTAGGGGGAACTCTAGTCACCCTACTGCGGGTCTCAATAAGTGTTTCTGAATGACTAAATGAATGAAGTGACCATTTAATATATTGCCAGTACTACCTTGGAACAATTCTGTTAGATAGATATGTTTTTCCACTTTACAAATAAAGAACTGAAGCTTAGAGTTCTAAGTATCCCAAGTTCACACAAAAAGTAAGGGCAGGGTCATCCCTAAACCCATATTATTCTCCACTAGGCTTGTGTGATTACCACTGAACTGATTAACAAGTGGACTTGAGGAAGGAGATTATGGAATCAAGAAAATCAGATTGTAGGAGGCTAAGTACAAGATTTCCCGTAATTCAATAGAAAATTTTATAAGAATTGATAGGTGGATAGAAACAATAAAGGAAAAGGAAGAGTCAAAGATGGCTAAGACCTCAGCTTTAGGAAGAGGGTGGCTATTAACGCTGATAGAAATAGGAAGCTAGAAAGGCAGTCAGTTTGGAAAGAAAAGTGATGGATTTCAGTGTCATCAATGGCACATTCAAACTTGGCCTAAAGTCAGTTACAGAGACTAGGCCAGTCCTCAGAAGAGAGAATGTGGCTGGGTGTATGACGTTAGGTCATCATCACGAGGCAGATCTATCACCTCGTGAATCACCAGTGTTGAGCCATCAACTCATTGGCCAGATGCCTGGTTATACTGTGTTGATGACTGTCTCAGGCTCTACACACAGCCCAGGAGGGTGCCCTTTCTTTCTTCCTAGAAACCATCAACGCTTCTGTAACTGCTTCCCCATTTGGTTCCCCTTCTAGAACTCCACTGAGGTCTCAGGTTGTTAAAGCCATGAGGCAAGATAACTTCATCAACGGGAGTTTGTGGCAGCAGAAATACTGAGGACACATCTTTTAAATCGTAACTGAGCCCAACATTAGGCATCCTCTTCATAGCACACAGTGTAGCATATTCTTAGAGTTCAACCACATAGCCCTGACAGTCTGGCCCTGCATTAAAGACCCCAAAGGGAAGGGCTGCTCTACCAAAGACTGACTCTTCTGCATTTTACAGAGAATCCAGGCTTCAGTGTTGACATATTAGTATAGACTGAGAGAAGTCATCTGAAAGAAACATAAGCAGACACCAATGTTCACAGCTTTGTACCTCTGCCTGTGGTGAGCTCTACATCACCCATCTCCCAGTACCACATAATAAAGAGAGGAGAGCACACAAATGAAATTTTAGGAAATAAACAATGCAGAATTCCTGAAATTAAAGCAGTTGAGTTTTTAGCCAACTCTATGAAAAGTCCCAGGCAAGGAGAGACTTTCTATTTGGAAATATGTATGGACATTATTGCATATCCATAGAATCTGTACAAGGTATAATTATGAATAAAGTTAACACTAAGTTGCTTCTGAGACATAGGCAAGGAGGGAAGAGAACTTGTATGAGTGAACTGGCAAAGATCTTACAAAGATAGTACATTTTAAAAAATCTGTCTGTAAAACTAATGTAAATTATCTATAGATAAGCTAAATTTGTCCTAAAGACCAATTAGAAGAATCACTATTTCAAATATATCACATCCTTAATTATACTGAATTAAATGTAATTGCATATTCACTGCATGCATCATAATGTTAATTAGGGGAAACATTCTGAATCAAATACATTAAGGTATATAGCACGTTAGTTTTCTTTTTATAAAAAAAACAGTATATGTCTGAGGTTAAAAAAAAATCTGATAAGTGCTCATGAAAAGGTAAAGAAAGACTAAATTAAAGTATTGTTTCAAGGCTTATGAAGTGTAGAGTAATTCCTGTTATTTAACCCTGTAACGGTATATAACCCTTTAACAAGTTTAAAAAAAAAAAACGAAACAGAATGTTTACCAATGGTTCTCAGAGTTAACGTCACACAATCGTTTTAGAAGAGAATAAACTTTGAAATGCTAAGTGCTTTTCAAAACTTCTTACTGAAGAGGCATATGTGTCCAGAATCTATTTGTGTTTTAGAGTAGCCTCTGACGGTTGCTGGAGAGTGATTACTCATAGCATCTTAAACATCGTGAGCAATCATTTATTTTGACGGTGGCCTGGTAGCACTTTTGTGATTCTAAGCCCGAAGGAAGCTTTGAAATCCACCTATAGACGCACAGCATGGTAGCACTAGAAGAGAACTTGGAAATCAATTTGCTCAACCTCTCCCTTTATAAACAAGGAACACGTAGCCTATTGCAGGGGTAAAGACCCCGGGTCAGATGACCTAGGTTTAGTTCTGGCCCTGCCATTGCTGGTCATGTCACTTTTCAGTGCCTTAGTTTCCTCGGTGGATTGTTATGAGGATTCAGTGAAGTAATATTTACAAAGTGTTCATAACAGTGTCTGACACATTGTATACACTATAAACAAAAGTTTGTTAAATGAGTAAAGTAAAACTCAGACCCAGAGAGATCAAATGATTTGCCTAAGTTCATGGGACTCATCAGATCTTTGCTGGGGTGGAACCAGTCCTGTGCTGAAGGCATGCTCATTTTTCTTTCCTCCCACATCCTTAGATTCTCCCTAGAGTACGGATTACCCTCAGAAATACTGTAGGAACTTACAAATAAGTAGCATGGTACAGTTTAAGGAACCCAGGATTTGAAATCAACAACTAGGACTGAAGCTCTGATTCTTACTGACAGCTCGCAGAATCTCAATTTCTTCATCTGTAGAAATAGGATAATCATAACAAAACCAGCTCACAGCTGATCCTTGCTGACAGGATCAGATGAGATAATGGACTTTGAAAACCATACTCCACCATGCAGATGTTATTGAACATCATTGTTGTGAGCTCCTGTGAACTGAGAAAAGCCAGGAATCCAGGGTTTCTCAAACCTGCTTAGGGCATCAAAAGAAGTTGGGGTTGGGAGAGTATTTAATAGACTCTCTCCACCTTCTTACTTTCCATTTATTTGTTGTTTTCTTTTAAATTTCATTTTATGATGATATATTCATATATATAAAAGAATAGTGTACTACATATACATATGTGTTGTATGTATATGAAAAAAAAAAATTACTAATTCTCTACCACGGACTCTAGAAGAGAGCCAGGCAGATGAAAGAGACGTGAAAGCCAGTGAGGAACACCTAGCCTGGGGCAGAGGTACAGGGGTGGCTGGAGGGCTACAAAGGAGAGAGACTGCAGAAAGAGTTTAGTCAGACTTAGCAGCTGCTGAATGTGAGAGATACTAGAGAAAGAGGAGTTGGTGATGACTGAAATGTGAAGTTACCAGAACAGGAAAACTATAATGTTTGTTAACCAAAATAGGTGACAAAGAGGTAGATTTGAGAGTTACACTGATTAGGACAGCCCAAAATGCTAGTAGTTTTCTCTGTACCATGGTCCAGAAAATAATGATTAATTCCAACCTTTCTCTCTGGAAAGAAATCAGAGGTGGGCAAATCTACATTTCCTACTTTGAAGAGCTGTGGGTTTACGTGTTAAATGATAACTTTTGTTAAGTGATTCCAACTCTCTGAAAGTTACAACTTCCCTACTTTCAGTTTCTTATACACAAAAAGAGAGGCTGGAGTAAGACGGTCTCTAAGGCCCTTTCCATTTCTGTAATTGTGCAGTTCTTGGAACTTTGCCCAGAGTAGTAAGCAGTATCAAAAGCAATTCATGAGCCTGAGAATCAGAGAGAATTAAATTTGAATGCCTGTTCCAATATGAACTTGTGACTGCCACTCATGGCTGCCCTGGGTCTCCTTCTCCTGCAACTCAGGGTGATGAAACCTCACAGGGCTTGTACATGAAAATGCCCAGCTCCGTACCTGGTGAATGTAGGTACAGGGTAAAGACTTCCTCCCTCCTTTCCTTCCTTCTTCCTCCCTTTGTTAATAAAGGGAGAGTATTACTCTGGCTCCTTAACTGGTACTGGGGTGAAACTTTCTCTGTAGACTATTCTACAGTGCTACCAAAGCAGCTGTTGTACCAGAGAACAGTTTTCCACCAGCTATGTTCAGTTTTACCCCAAAGCACAAGACCTCCTGGCTTTAAGATATGCATGAGTGGGAGTTCCTGTCGTGGCTCAGAGAAAATGAATCTGACTAGCATCCTTGAGGACACAGGTTTGATCCCTGGCCTCTCTCAATGGATTAAGGATTTGGTGTTGCCGTGAGCTGTGGTACAGGTCACAGGCACAGCTCGGATCCCACATTGCTGTGGCCGTGACGTAGGTCAGCAGCTGTAGCTCTGATGTGACCCCTAGCCTGGAAACCTATATAAAAAAAGAGAGAGAGAGAGAGAGAGAGAGAGAAGCATGGGTGGCAAGGAGATTCCTGGCAGGGGTCTACAGCTGGATCCAGTCCCACCCCAAATGTCACACCCAGGAACTGTGTGTAAAGTGGTGAGAACAAGTCATTCTGTCTTCCCTGCACAAATGAGCAACAAACACATTCGCTCATTATGTGTAAGGGACATAGTGAGTCAGATGCAGATTTCATTGTATTTACACAGTGCTTTACCTTTGCAATGCTGAAAGTTTAAATCAAGGCTTCCTAAATTAGTTAAAGTTCTACTATTCAAGCTCAAAGACAACATGCAGCTCTGTGAGCCAGTTCCTACCACCCTGACCCCAGGTGTCAAATTTATCAGGATTCTCCGAGGGAAGAGACAAGCAGTAGTCCCCTCTCCTGCAGTGAACACTGGAATGTCACTTTTTACTGGAAGCTAGTGACTCTACCCCTCTCCTGCTGATCTCAGCTGTGGAGAAAATGAAAAAGGAAAAAGTTTGGGTCCCCTGTCTTATGAAATGTGAATGTCACTTGAACCTGACAAGATGTTTGGTTTGGGGCTCCAAATTGCACAATTTTTCAAAATCAAGGAGTTCTGTAGATCCTATTTCAACATTGTTCAGTGTTTCTAAACTTTGGAATTTATTTAGGAGGGAAATAGAGACATAACTAAATCCTGTCAGTCCTTAAAGAGGTACCATTTAGAGACCTTACTATTCCTCAAAGAGAAGCCTTGAAGTATGCAGTATAAATATTACAAAAACTGATGCAGAGTTCTACACTTATAAAGCCTTGCAGGTGAGAAAACAGACACATAGAAGCTAAAGGTCTGGTCCAGTTGCTCTCCCTCCATTTAGAAAAGATCAGCAAGTTCCTGCAGGTTTCCACGTACTCTGAGTTGCATCTCACCTCCACTCTCCAGCTGCCCCCATTCAGCAAGGAGGGCCACAAAGCAAGCTGGGTAGGCAGATGGGTTTTATCTCTGGGTTACTTTGCAAATGCGTTGATTTTTCAGAAGTCTGTTGTTAAATACCTACTGTGTGCTAGTCATGATACACAGTGGGGATAAAAGATGAATGAGACAATTTCTGGCCTCGTTGATAAACTAGAGGCTTATCAACTGTTTTATCAAGTAGTAAGCTGCTACTAGTTTACAACTTACCACTCTTCTCCATATGTGGCAAACTGTTTTATATCCTGATGAATGCATCATATCTCCACCAGCACCAAACCCCAGGTCAAGTCTCAGGCTTTAAAGTTCCCAGAATACCACCTAGATATAGAAGAAAAGGGAGTTCCTGTTGTGGCTCAGTGGGAATGAACCTGACTAGTATCCATGAGACTTGGGTTCGATCCCTGGCCTCACTCAGTGGATTAAGGATCCAGTGTTGCTATGAGCTGTGGTGTAGGTTGCAGACAGAGCTCGGATCCTGCGTTGCTATGGTTATGGCCTGGGCCAGCAGCTACAGCTAGCCGGGAACTTCCATATGCTGCAGGTGCAGCCCTGAAAAGACCAAAACAAAAGGTATAAGCAAGAAACAGAATCACAGAAGCTAACTCTGAAGAGCAGCCACCTCTGTGATGGAACACTTGAGAAGGCCTTCAATTTAAAACTGGCCTGTCTCATTTAAGAAGCTTCCCTAGTCTCTCTCTGCAAAATGGATAATTGATCACCAATGGAAACTTGATTACCAGTTAATCGGTTACTATTGAATTGATGGTACATCTCAGTTATCTGCTATTCCTCAAAGCAATCTATAGCACTTAGCAAAGAAAGCCTTCTAATTAAATAGTGAAATAACACTCATCAATATATCCCAAAATATCTAGAACTAGAACATCTTATTAATTATGTCAGCAGGTTTAGCATCTCTGAGACTGTTAGCTAACATCTCACCATTTAAAATTAAGAAGTAATTGTTGCTATATAAAACAGCTTTTTAAGTAACATTTAACCATAGAAGTTAATAGATATAAGAACTTTGCATTCTATGTGACAGAAGTTTGACATTAAGGAGTAGAATTATTTTACATAAGGATAACTAATTTTTTTTTATTTCAGTTTGTTCTTAAACACTAAGTTAGTCTGAAATACACTCTAATGACTTTCTGACTATTACAAATATAGTAGGACAAAAATAGAAAATCTCAAATCTTCAGGTCATTTTCCTGGACTTGTAGCTACACACAAAGATATGTAAAAATGAACTTCTCTCTTTTTCTTCAAAGTTAGACTTTGTTTTTCTTATAGATCTTCTTGCTTCCACCCCCATTATATGCCCCAAACTTTTTAATTTGTAATTATCTTGTCAGGAGCCAGTCACTCCATATGTCCTTCATAAACTCTTAAACTACCCCTATTCCAAAAAAAAAAAAAATAGCTTCAATAATATTGGTTCATATCTTCACATTCCTTCTGTGTCTTCCCATAATTGATTTACTAAATGATTTGGTTTCCACTTAGGTCATGTTGAGCCTGAGGTCTTTGAGACATCTGAGTACAGATTTTACAGGCAGTTTGATAAATGCACAGTCAGCTCGGAGAAGCAAGGTAGCCTGGAGGTACAAATGTGTGTGTCAACTAAGTAATAGACATCACAGAATAAAACTGAGATGTCCTCTGGAGAGAGGATGAAGAGTGAGCAGAAGAACAGCCCTAGGATGGAACCTCTAGAAACCCTAACCTTGATAGGCAAGCATGGATGGTCCTTCAGAGGTGACAGATGTTACAGTCTGAGAAGTAGAAGGAGAACCAGGAGACTGAAGTGTCAAGATGAAGGGAGGAATCCACAGTGCTTAATTGTCATGTATTAGTGAACAATATTTTTTAAATCTTTTCATTGATGTTAAAGCTAAAAGGTAAATACTTGATTGGGTGGTAATTGTCTTTTAGTAAGCTGGTTAATAAGGCATTTGATGTACAACAACTTTTACATTTTTGAAGCCCTTTAGCATAATGAGAACAAATACTCTGTGTTCTCTGTGTACCGGGTTCTGTTGTAAGAGATTTTTATAAACTAGCTTATTTAATCTTTACAACAGCTCTGTAAGGCAGGTACATTTCTGTAAGTCTCTCAGTTTTACAAACAGGGGAACTGAAGAGGAGATAACATGAATTTCACAAACACAGAGATTAGAGAAATTATGTAAAACAAATAACCATTAGGGCCCAGGATTTGATCCAGGCACCTGGGTCTGTGGTCCATGCACTGCTGCCTCCCATGAATTATCTGTCAAGCATTACTCCCTACTACCCCAAGGCACACAGATGTGTGACACAAATTTTAAAATATAATGCCCCAGTGTGATTCTAACATTTTTGATTATTCTAGTTGCAGTTCATCTCGTTGGACTTGCCTGCTAGAAGCATTACTTTTATATCCAGGACTGAGACAGTCATAGTCTTGTTTTTCTTTTACTAGCACCATCTAAGTTCCATTTTTTTATGTACATACATATCAAACCACGATACAAACTGTGATGGTAAGATTTGCCCCTGAATTTAGAGTCCACGTGTACACAACAGCACCTACCGATACTGGAGCCATTAGGTCCCTAGAATTGTTTCTGCCTGTCTGGGGTTGTTTGTCTATTTGCATGGTTCTCCTTGCTCTCCATTTCCAAGCTCTGAAAAGACACACCAAAAAGTTTGTTAACATCTTGCTCATATCTGGACTCACATTAATTCTATGATCATATTTTATTCCAGACACTTTTGAGAAATTCATCAGGCTGTGAAGTGCGCAGTGATGAATATCGAACAGAGTTTACCACTGCTTTGCAGCGCATTGACTTGTTCATGGGCCAGTTCAACCAGGTCCTCTTAACATCCATATCCACCTTCATTAAAGGAGACCTCACCATCGCTAACCTTGGGACGTCAGAGGGTCGATTCATGCAGGTACATACTTTCTGAGAATGGCTGTGTCTGTTTTGTCTGGTGTTATGCAGTTAATTTGCTTCTGATTTTGCAGTAAGCGGTTTGCCAATACTGTCAAGTGAAAATCACAGTAGAAGCTAGACACACAGACTGAAAGCAAAACAAGTCTGATCCACTTTTTATGAAGTGCATGGCCTATTTTTGTTAAATTCGTAAAGCTTTCGGTTTAAATGTGGTTGCTTTAATTTTCTTTCCTGGAATGGTTTGGGTTTTTTTTTTTCCATTCATGATTTCTATCACATGATTGGAAAATAAAATGAAACAATTAAATCACTTCCAGGCGATGTTTTCCTATTTCAAGGGAAGCTACGGATCAAAGGAGAGCTATTGTGTGAACCGTGCGTCTCCATGAGAAGAAACATTCACATCATTGAGAAATATTGGCAGGAGTTAGGAAGGGACGTTATCATCAAAATCCCATTGTAACTCTAGCTCTCCTGATTCTGCAAAATGATGGGGTCAGACACAAAGACGTGCAAACACTTGGGGGAAAAAAGATCCAGATTTTGTTAAGAAATGCTTTTAATGGATAGCAACAGTATTTCCATACAATGGAAGTTCACATTTCAGACCTGCCGTTAAGGTGTTTCCTAGATACAGGAACCCTGGCACTTTGCAGAAATTAAAATGCTCTCATACTGAGTCTGTTTTACTGTTTTAATAGTTATTGGTAGTGCTTTCAGTATGAGTTCATTAATAGATTCTTGGTTAATGCAGAACGACAATGGTATCTACGGAAATGTTGACTTTCCACAAAGACTAAAAATTTATTTTAAAGAGAGATATTTATCTCATAATCATCTGACATGATTAACATCCTAGTCAGACAATGACTTCTAGTAAACAGTTGAGGACAGTGCTGCTTTCCTATGACTTGTTCATCTGTACATTCTCTACCTGTATTCCTTAACAAAACATATTTTTTTAAATGACTACTGTCTTTATAGGAGTCAGATATTGATCATTGCCATATTTTCTTTACATCATGTTTTTCTTGTACTGGTAGGTATGGTGGAATTTTTTCAAAGTCACAAAACATGCAGATAAAACGTTCTTACCTCAAAATGAATCATATAGATCCTGTCATCTAGATGATTCAAAACTTAGTTTCTACTCCTCCCAATGCTTCACAGTTAACTACTCTTTTTCTCCCCTTTCCTCTCTCCCAGCCCAGTTTTTATTTACTTCAGACCATTTAATTCTGTCCTCAACTCCTCAGAATGTGCCGGAGAGATGTGCAGTCCCCTCCCACACAACAAGCAGGCTAACATATTTGAAATACGGTCATATCTGTTATCCTTGTAAATCATGTCGTGTTATGTGGTGTTTACATGTGTTTTTAGTTTACATTAATATTATTCTGTAGAATTTTTTAAAATATGAAGGAAGATGAGAGAAGCTAGCATCTGTTGAATTCCTACTCTCTTCACTATATTGATTTGCTTCCGTTTGTCTTTTTTCTGCTTTTCCTTTTTTTCTTAATTGTCTATTACTTTGCCAGTCCAGTTGCATATTAATAAGCTTTTTACAGTCACTTTAGTTCTGACACTTTTTTACATCATAAGGTTCCTGGCCTATTTCCAGATTTTAAAGTTCTAATAAAATTTCATTTTTAGATGGATTGCTTTAATAACTGAGTAAATTCTGCTGTGTGACACATTGCACAACCCAAGTGATATGTTATATACATCAGTCTCATTATGATCGGGATGCTGTAGCAAATGTTTTATTCCTATCTCCCAGTATTTTGAAAATATATACCTGTGCATCCATAACACCAAGGATGAAAATAAGTATACAAGTAGATATTTATTTTATGAAAAGCACTGATATCCCTAAATTTTTTTAAAACCAGGTGACTCATAATTCATCAAATATATATCAAGAATGTACTAATTTTGCTTTACCAGGCAAATAAGTCAAGCAAAGGAAACAGTGACAGAGAACCCGCTTCTGAGGAGCTAAATTTTTTGTGTGGGAGACAAAAACATGTACCTGATACCGATAGTAGAGGAGACAAAGACATAAAAAACAAAGAGCTACTGAGAACCACAGAGGGAGAATCTATTTCTTTGACACTTGCCCAGAGAATTCCATTCAGTACAATTTTATGTAAATAAACCCAAACCACTTGAAGGATCAAAGAATGAATATCACTGAAATCCAGTTTGTTTACAGCAAATAATGTTGGAGTGCAGCAAAAACTTGGGGACCATCCAGCTTAATCTATCTGAGCAGTAACCTACCAAGTTCTGTAAATGTTTTGACTGCACTGAAGTGCTAAATCTGTGGCCAAGCCTAAGTTTCCACAACCCATGTTTTAATAGTACTATGAAGTTTCTGTTACAAAATAGAATGGACATATTTTTTTTCCCAAAGACAGCTGCCATACTTGAAAAGGAACAGAAAAATGATTTTACTTCCTTCCTACCCTGAAGCCTAAAGGCAAAGTTGCTTTGCAAATGTTTTCTCCCAAGAGTTTGCAGCTGTTTCTGCCTCTTCTATTGTGCTTATGTTCAGCTCTGGCTGGGAATACAAGCTTCAGCCCCAGCTGTCGGGTGCAAAGTGAATCAGGTATTTCACAGTGGTTATTTGATTAGAAAGAATTATATTGTTTAGCTAACAATATTGTATGTATGGAAGAGAAGACATTTTTGACATGTTTCTAACATTTAAACATGTAACTTATACAGGTGCAGCTCTTTCTAAATACACAGATGGGTACATATATTAAAGTCTATCTGTAGAGCCGTGTCAATATAGATGTAGTTTCCAAAACCAGTTTTTGTTTATGTGATCACTCTCTTGGAGTGCTTTGAAGTAAAATAATATGATAAGCAGTGTTTGAGATAGTATAAATAAATAGTAAGAATGCTCCTTCTTACAAAATTTGGAGGGGGAGAGGATGTAGAAGAGAGTAAGGCTGGGGATCATGTGCTCAGTGTGCAGGGCTACTTGGGAGGGGGAAGCAGGATACTCATGAAGATCACAGGACTAATCACAGGGATTGCCCACATCTCCCCTTCTGAGCTCCTCGTCTAATCTACATCCAAAAACAATGCTTGCTTGATTTTTTTTTTTACAGCACTTATATAAGTCCTTTAATCTCTAGATCCAAGGCATTGCTATTAAAATATTTGTGCATGACTGTCAGGCCAGGGAGAGTGAGTAGGTGGGGGTAGGGAGGCACTTTCAAGACTTGTTTTAAATTCAGCTCTACATTCACTGGTCTATGTACGGTGGCCGTTGCCTGATTACTATCACAGATATCATTAGGTTCTTTGGCATCATCATCCTTGCTCTTCTCCCATCCTTCTCCCAACTCCCTGGTGCTTTTACCACCCGTAACCCCTTTTCTCTTGTGCCTCTTAACTGGACCAGCTGTTATTAAGCAAGAAACTTCAAGACGAAGGGATCTCCTGAAAAGATATCCTTAGCTGGTGATCATTACTTATGACTACTACTTCTGTTAGTAATCAGTAAACTTAAGAATAATTACTCACTTCCAGTAAGAAGAATCAATCCATCTATTGACCCATCTATTGACCTCCTGTTTCCAAATTTCTTCAGTTCCTGTGCCACCATCATGGTATGCCAACTCTTTGTGTTGGAAGCCTGCGCATACATTACATTTGGAATAACTGCTGTTTTAGAGAATGTAGACATGATCATCAATTCATCAGTGCCGGAGGAGACAGCCAAATGAAGCTTGAACTTGAATATTTCTCTTTAGGGATTACTAACTTATCTGTCTCTTTTATAATATGCTCAGATAAAAATATCATCTGCCTTTTTTTAAGGTGTACATCATTGATTTAGTTACATTTCCTAAATAATGGTAACTTTGGTATATTTCTTTAGAAGGAAATATACATCATGTGTTATGAAATTTCTTTCATGTGAAAAAGAATCTATTGCAAATAATAATTTCAGAGTTATGTCAATAACAAAAAAGCTCAGTTCATATATAGTCTCCTATAATAAATTAATGCATGTTCTTGAAATACATATTTCTTATAAACTGTTTTATGCATAGAAATCTAAAACCATAAATATTTGAAACCATGGGAAGATGCTAAATTTTGCTCTTTTATTTTTTGGTAGCAGAGAGTAACTGGAATTTCGTGTTTGGATGCTTATTTGAAAAAATGAAGAGATATTTTAAAACAGGAAATATATTTATCAATAGTTTTTTCATGGGGTTCCCTTCATGGCTCAGTGGTTAACGAATCCGAGTAAGAACCATGAGGTTGCGGGTTCTATCCCTGGCCTTCCTCAATGGGTTAAGGATGCGGCGTTGCTGTGAGCTGTGGTGTAGGTTGCAGACGCAGCTCTGATCCCGCGTTGCTGTGGCTGTGGTGAAGGCCGGCAGCTACAGCTCCTGTTAGACCCCTAGCCTGGGAACTTCCATATGCTGCGGGTGCGGCTCTAGATAAAGGCAAAAAGACAAAAAAAAATAGTTTTTTCAAAATTCAGACATATATACTCTATGTATCAATTGGCTGGTCCTACAGTCATTATATTTGGAATATTGACTTGAAAGTATAAGTTTTTTTTTTAATTTTTACAAATTTCCTAGCTTATTTTGTTTTTAGATACTTGAAATTTTTTACAAAGGTCTTGTTATTGACTCATCTCAACTCACTTTGACTCATCTCAAAAAGTTAAAACTCTCATACATATCAGTACTGGAATGGTAAAGAAAGTTGTTTTACTTTTTGTGCATAGCTGACCTTTGTAATGTCAAGTTTATATAGAAGAATTTGTGCCCATTTACCAGACAGAGTGAAAAAACATATTCAAGTTTCATTTAATTCAACTTTTGCCACCTGGTACTTTGTCTCACTACTTCTAATTTTGAATTGTCAGCACCAGTCTACCTACTATGTGTAAATTTTTTCTGTTCCATAAAAACTATTTATATTCTCGGTTGAAACAGAACTCTTCATATGCGATCTCTTTCTAAACAAATACCAATTTCTCTCACATACTTAAGATATAAACCTATGGCTGGTGTTTTAGTCTGTTTGGGCCACTAACAAATTACCACAGTCTAGGTGGCTTAAAAAACAAACATTTTGGAGTTTCTGTTGTGGCTGGGCAGGTTAAGAATCCAACTAGTATCCATGAGTATGCAGGTTCAATCAGTGGGTTAAAGACCCAGTGTAGCCTCAAGCTGCGACATAGGTTGCAGATGCAGCTCAGATCCAGTATTGCTGTGGCTGTGGCATAGGCCAGCAGCTGCAGCTCAGCTTCCACCCCTAGCCTGGGAACTTCTGTGTGCTGCAGGTATGGCCCTAAAAAGAAAAAAAAAAATTATTTCTCACAGTTCTGGAAACTGGGAAGTCTGAAATCAAGGTGCCAGCAAATCTGGTGTCTGGTAAAGGCCTGCCTTCTGGTCCATAGATTGCCATCATCTTGCTGTATCCTCACATGGTAGAAAGAAGGCAAGTTCTCTTTTATAGGGCACTAATCTCATTCATGAGAGCTTCACCCTTATGATCTAATCAGTCCCCAAAGGCCTAATTTCGTGACACCATCACACTGGGGATTAGTCACATTGGGGATTAGGATTTCAATATATGAATTTTAAGGGGACACAAAACATTTAGTACCAAGCAAGAAGCAAGAGGTGTCAAAAGTACCTTGAAAATGCAAATCAAATTCTTGAAGATTATCTAAATAACTGAAACATTTAAAAAAAAAAAACCTCCATCAAGGCTTAAGTGTGCTTCTTTTTTCAGTCTATTAGTATATTTAAACAATAAATATGCCTTTCAGACCTGCTATACTGTATCCGTATGTATCAGGAACTACTGAGAAAGCAGACTCACTCCCTGGACCTGTAAGGTCACATCCAGTTATAAGCCAGTTTGTTTAGTAAAGATGTTGTCACCTTTACTCACATTTTTTTTCTCTCAATTCACTTTTTTTCTCATGGAATCTCGAACTCTAATAACTTGCCTCATCTTTCATTTAAAAGGAAGTTTTCCTTATTCCTTAATATAAATTTCTATTTTTCTTAACTTTTAAATTAGAAATTAATCTAAACAATATCGAAGGTCCCATTCTATTTGTCTAGAAAAAATGCATATTTTTTATAAAAGGAAAATTCACTTTAATCTTCAAAGTAAAGTAACAGCTGGAGAATGAGCTGTATCTCTCACTCAGGTTCTCCGAGTGAGAATCCATTGTTGTTCCTTCTACTCCTCCCCCACCTCCAGCCTCTCTAGATCCCTATTTTACAAAAGTCTGGTCTAGCCAGGACATATGTTCTTCAGAACACTCGTTGGGAGGCTGAGCAGGTGGTGCCCAAGTATGAGTCTCAGGTAGGAAGAATGGATGGAAGACTGTGAACCTCCAGAAGTAAACTTGTCTTTTAGTTCATTTAAGAGAAGCTTTGGCAGAGAACCAAAAACTAAAGCCACAATGAAGTACTACTTCATATCCACTAGGATAGCTGTAATCAAGAAAATGGAAAATAACAAATATCAGTAAGGATGTAGAGAAATTGGAACCCTCATGCATTGCTAATGGGAATGAAGAACTGTTCTGCCCCTATAGAAAATGGTCTGGCAGTTCCTCAAAAAGTTAAACATAGGGTTACCATAAGACATAACAGTTCCACTCTTAGGTATATTCCCAAGAGAAGTGAAAATATATGTTCTCACCAAAAGTTATGCTTTGATGTTCATAGCAGTATTATCCACAATAGCCAAAAACTAGAAACCACTCAAATGTTTATCCACTGATAAATGGATAAATAAAATACAGTATATTTGTACAAAGGAATATTATTTGACAATAAAAAGGAATGAAGTACTGATACACACTCTAACATGGGTGAATCTTAAAATCATGCTAAGCAAAAGAAGCCAGTCACAAAAGACCCCATATTGTAGGATTCCATTTATATGAAATGTCCATAATAGAAAAATCTGTAGAGATAGAAAGTAGATTAGAGGTTGCCAGGAAGTAGAAGGCATGAGGGTCTGGAGTGGATGATGGCAAAGGAGTTTGCGGTTTCTTTTTGAAGTGATAAAAATATTTCAGAATTAGTTGTGGTAATGGTTGCCCAAATCTGTAAGTATACTAAAAACCACTGGATTGTCTACTTTTTAAAAATGGGGAGAAAACCACATATGTTATGTGAGAAATAAAAATCTCACTGAGCAAGGCCAGGGATCGAAATGGCATCCTCACGGATACTAGTCAAATTCATTTCCGCTGCACCACAATGAGAACCCCCGGCAATTCTTTCCTTTTATTTTGCATGCATGGGGGAGACTGGGAGACTGGAGGTGGGAGGGGGGGTGAACTGCAAAAGTACACACTGCGTGTGACCTAGAAGAGAGATACACACCAAAAATGAGAAAACCATATACGTTATGTGAGAAATAAAATCTCACATATGTTATGTGTTTAATTATATTCATCCTTCATAAAGAAAGTTAAATTCTAAAACAGTTTAATCAAAAATAAAATTCTATGTGTGAGGTGAAGAGGTCTGGCCGTTATGTATTTATAGATATATTACACAAAATTACTTTGTTTGGGGTCATGAATTCAGGGCCCCTAGCTACAAGGTTTTATTTTATTTGTACATGTATTTCTTCCCCATCTCCTCTCCCAGATAATTTGAGATTGTAGCCACAACAATCAAGTGAATTCAGATCCCTCCCTACTTCCTCACCCTAAAACATATTAGTCTTATAATTTCAAAAACATTAAAGAAAAGGTTTTGAGATGTAAATACTAAGGATTAGAGGTCAACACAGTGGAAACTCAGTTCTGTTCCTTACTAATTGTCCTAAGGCTGCCGAGTGATTTATCATAAGAATTAAATTTAAATGCTGGATTCTGTTGTCCTTAGAAATATCTCTATAACAACAAAAAGGAACTTGCAAACATTGACTGAGGGGTATTTTGAGAGATAAAGTGGTTACCCAATTATTTAGAATTCTTGCAATAAGAGAAAGTGAGGAATTAATGATGGAAAGGCATTCTTGGCATTTTATAGCAAATAGGTATCCCTCCAGAGAAAGGGTTAATGGTCAAGTAAAAAGATATTTGCATCTTTGCCTCTTTGATACAGCTTCTGCTTAAAACTCTAAGCAGTCATCTCACTTTTCCACACAGCCTCCCTGTCTTCTTTGGTTCATCTCATTTCCTATACCAAGCAACAATCATCCTTAGCTCATGATAAAAAGGAGAGGCTGCCATCTATACTAATAGTATTTCCTCTGTGCCATCAAAAACTCTTTAGGTGTGGAATCTTTCTCCTTAGGTACACTTAACTTGTGCAGCCAAGATTACTGAAACAAGGAGTGGTTGGCAAGGCAAGTATATTGTGAAATTTGTTTTAGTGCTTTGACTCACAAGTGGCTCTTGGGAGCTCTGAGGTGAAGTTTTTTATTGGTATTTGCTCTTGTTCTCCAAGAGTATATCAGTTGAGTATTTAAGAAGAGGTCAAGCAAACAGATTCTGGTATGAGATAAAGCTCCTTGGAAACCTGCCTCTTGTACTTTCTAGCTAAAATTGTCATATTTTCTTTATAGAAAATAGTAATACCGACCCTGTAGGATTATTGTGAGGAGTAAACAAAATATCCATTTAAAGCACTTAGCACAATGCCTGGCTCAATTACCATCATATACGGTGTTCTCCAGACAAAACGTCTTAACAGGGAATGCATCACATCTATCTATCCACGTTCCAGAGGTACAAAGAGCTTCTTTATGAAAAGAGAAAGGTTAATCCTTTCTGGGAAATTAATGTTTGGATGGGTTTCAGATATTTGAGGAAGTCAAAGATGATGACCTATTAATTAAGAAGAGATTGCTTATTATAGATACAGGAAATGATAGTAAAAAGAGCAAAAGATAGGGAAAAAAGTAGTAGGAGGTGACTATTATGTAGCAATTCTGACTAGAATGGAAGGTACAGGAGAGAGACAGACAGAAAATGTAAATATCTATAGGAATGTTCAGAGGGATGAGTAATGTCCAATGAGGTAGTAAGCACAGAATGAGGCAGAGACCAGACTGTCTGATAATCTACTTGTAACCAGCACCCAGAGGGAGGTATAACTAGTCATTTAACTTCTTTTTACTTTCCCTACAGAAGTCACAAGAAACTGGCCCCAAATTTAGGAATAACAGTAGTTTCCATCCTTTCCCATCCTGACCAAATGACCTTTGATCCATCACTTAACTTTTGTGCAAATACAGCCACCCTGCTTAACAGAGTTGTTTTTAAAGTGTTTGGGAATAGAACAAGTGTTAGGGGAAAAAAGTCATGATGTGTAACTTTTATAGCTCTTTGTGAGTTTGGTGGTTCTCTGTCAACAATCCCCTCTCTAGGAGCAAATTAGGGGCTTTGGGAATCTCCCCAAATTGTGTCAAGCTACTTGACTCTTTATTATGCTGAAGAAAAAAACTAACCGCTGGTTCCCCAGAACATTTGTATGTTGTGGTTTGTTAGAGCACTAAGCAGTTCATTCCCATTTTATGGATAAGAAAGCAGAAATAGAAGGAGTGGTTATTTAATATTAATCTCACGGATGCCCACATTTGTCCTGTAATTTCAAACCCACAGCAAATAAATACACCTTCAATGAAAAATAAAAGGGTATTTGGAAGTTAGGCAATTTCACAAAGTCAGTTTCAAGCCCAGAGCTATGTTCAGCCTTCTGCACCCCCATGTAAATACAGCCTTTTGGTTTATTTGAGAATGAGTCCCTCTGAGTACTCCTAAACTCTCCTATAGTCTGAGTGTTCATCTCAGATAGTAATAGGATTTTATATCTGGACTTCATTATTACTGAGTTCTAAAAATTGGGCAAATGGAAATAATATAGCTGAGAACCATCCCAAAGTAGAAATACCTAACAGCAAGAATGACGCCAATCATCAGACCTCATTTCCAAGGCATTGTTGAAACCATCAGTCCTTATAAAACCAGGCCAAGAAGCAGAACTTTATTTATAATCAAAGTAATAATGTATAATGGGACAGTGGTTTATAAAAAATGACAGCACATCATTTCAAAGTTAGCTGAGGGCCTGTTTTGACCTCCAAAGATCTATAAATACGGCTTAAGAGCAGTAAAGCTGGAACCAGATCCAAGTCTCCAGCCTCCCCACTCACTACCCTTTCCATTACGTCAAGGGAAGCTGCCCAGTGAAGAGGGTCAGGAGGATGATTAAAAAATAATCCAGAATTCTTGTAGTATAGGTGAGGTCTTCTGTGCTGGGGAGAGTTTGGGATCCTCCAGTTTCCAATACAATAGCGAGGATTTGTCTGACTGTGCTGGCTGATTGACTGGAAGCTCTCCTTCCCTAGAAACCATTAAAAAATCATAGGCAAAACTCTGTCCCTGGGGATTCAGATGAATTGCCTTCAAGGCAGGAGATTAGAAGATATTATATGATTTACAGTGAGATAAACTGCTGGGCCTATTGCTCAAATACCCATGAACTTGTCTAATCTGTTATTACAATTATCATCCAGGGTTTTTCACTGACAGTGTATTTAAACTGAGCATGCTGGACTAAAGATGTTTTCTGGTTTGTTTCTTAGGTTGTGGTTTCTCGACCAGGATTGTCAACCCCTCACGTGAATTTTCACCTGGATTCCCACCCTGTATCTCCGGAAGTGATTGTGGAGCCACTAAACCAAAATGGCTATACCCTGGTTGTCACTGGGAAGAAGGTAAGCCCTGTTCCCCAGGAGGGTTCCATGAATGTGGTTCCTCCTGAGTGGATATTTACAACCAGCATCACGTGGTCTTTTTTTTTCTTTTGGGCCACACACTGGGCGTGTGGAAGTGCCAGGCCAGGGTTCGAACTCACAACACAGCAGCGACCCAAGCTGCAGCAGTGACAAGGCCAGATCCTTAACCTGCTGAGCCACAAGGGAACTCCCCACGTGATCCTTTCTAATTTCTCTCTTCATCCGGATTCATCTCTCTTCTATCAAGTTCTTTCCGGAGTGTTCCAGAGATCTTCTGAAGTCAAGTTAAATTTTTACTCAGGGAAAATTGGACCTATGGGAGGTCCTCTTCATAATATGAACTTCTCCTTTTGTCCTGTATTTCTCAATGAGAAAAACAAGCACACAGAATGAGAATTATAGTCCTAAGGGAAGAATTCTAGAGCAGGCAGATAAATCCCGAAGTGTACATTGGAATCTGATGCTGGCCAGTAATCCCTTTTCTCTGAGAGAATGAGGTGCATCTTGATGCCAGAATGATATGTAAACTTACTTAGAATTTCCCAGAGGTTCAAATGCTTTTTCCAGCAGCTTAAATTATACTCTCTTGTTATTTTAAAATTATCTCAGAGACCAAGATATTCTTACTAAATAGAACGTGTAGCATTGCATGATAATTCTTGTCTTCACTAGACAGCAGTGGTAACTTTTATCATATTTGTGCCAACAGCAAAGAGAAGGAAGGGATTTTTTTTATTTTAATCATGTAAGCATATTGCATGATATGCACAAATAAGTGCTATCTCTCTGTTATGCTCTGTAAAATTATATTTATGTGTATATTTCGTGTATTTAGTTTTTATTTAACAAGCAACAACAACAAAAAAATACCCTCTGGAAACTCTTTCTATCACTTGTCTTCACAGATCACCAAGATCCCACTGAACGGATTGGGCTGTGGACATTTCCAGTCCTGCAGTCAGTGCCTTTCCGCCCCTCCCTTTGTACAGTGTGGCTGGTGCCAGGATAAATGTGTGCAATTAGAGGAATGCCCCAGTGGGACATGGACTCAAGAGATCTGTCTGCCTACAGTCTACAAGGTAGGAGTCTGTCAGCCATCATGTATGTTCTTTGGAAAGCATAAATCCCATTGATTAAAAATTTCAAAAATTAATATATTATTTAACTGTGAAACGTCAGCCCATGTACCATCTCCCTCCAAGTTTTTCCTTTAAGGTGGGGTTTGGGCACATGTCTCTGGGCCCTGCACTTAAAGTTCTTGCTTCAACACTCTCCTTGGGCAATTGCTCTCCCTTGGTGCTATGTGAATAAGAGTGGTGACTAGTTAGCAACACTGCTTCCCATTTCCTCACAGTGGGACCTGTTCCCTTCCAACCTGTCCATTCTCTGGTTCCTCACCAGCTACTTTATCTACCAGGTGCCTAGACATAAGCCTCCACCACATACAGAGATCCACTCACGGCATAACCTGGAACCCTAAACTGGACTATGCAAGCTAGAGATCCCAGCTGTGCTGGAGCAGGCAAAACAGGAGGTTTCATTCTCTAACACATGGATGGTGGTTGTCTCATCACTGATGAGACTA
>PVHT020000105.1:1339799-1381241 GCA_004024745.2 Catagonus wagneri | reverse complement strand
TTCTTTTTTTTTTTTTTTTTGCCTTTTTTGTCATTTTTTTTAGGACCGCACCCACGGCATGTGGAGGTTCCCAGGCTAGGGGTCTAATCGGAGCTGTAGCCACTGGCCTACACCACAGCCACAGCAACGCAGGATCTGAGCCGCGTCTGCAACCTACACCACAGCTCGCGGCAACGCCGGATCCTTAACCCACTGAGCAAGGGCAGGGATCGAACCCGCAACCTCATGGTTCCTAGTCGGATTCGTTAACCACTGCGCCACGACGAGAACTCCCAACACCGGATTCTTAACCCACTGAGCAAGGCCAGGGATCTAACTCGCAACCTCATAGTTCCTAGTCGGATTCGTTTCCACTGTGCCACAACAGGAACTCCAGCCAACTTATTCTTAATTCTTTCCATAAACATTTATTGAGTGCCTACCACACAGCTGGCACTCTTCTAACACTGGGGAGATACAGTCCCACACAAGACAAAAGTGCCTCCTGTCCTTAGAGAGCTGAGCTTCTAGCAGAGGACTTTAGCCATGACGTTGCAGCCATGCTCTCTAACTCTGTTGCCTTATTTATTTAAGCATGTGTTTGGCACTCTGAAAATCTCCATGGCAATTTAAAAAAAGTTTTTCTTTCTTGATCCAAACACATTTTACTTGAAGCTACTTCCCTGGTAAGGACCTAGTATGTATTTTCTCTGTAGAACGGTTGAACTTTAGTAAATGTTTCTTGTGAAAGATTCAAGGTAAAGGTCTCGGTCGCCTGGTTCAAGCCCAAGTAAACAAAGTGTGCAAGTCAGAACAGGATCCACCCCCAAGCACATGGCTGTTTCCGTTTAGCTACGGTTTGGGGAAAGATTTGTACTGGTGACTGGGTTTTAAACCAAATCATTTTCTGTTAGATGTGACACAATTATTAAGACTTAGCTTGATTAGCTAGAGAATAAACTAGAAAATATTAAGAAAACAAATTTAAATCTGTACTGAACTATTTATGCACTTTTTCTTTGTGAGTTTACTATACTTTCAAAAGCATATGCAATTTTATACTTTCAAAACACATAGCCATGGCAATTGGAGACAGCAGAAATCTGAACTCAGCTATTCCATTAAAGAGATATGGGCAATGTGTGTGAGGTGTGTGTGTGTGTGTGTGTGTATGCAAGCAATTAAATCACAACAGTTTTGTTTCAAAAAACAACCAAGCTGATGTTTTATATAAAGAGTAGGTTGAGAACCTGTACAAATGAAACATTTAAATTTTAAGCAGTGTACCTTTTATTAGAAATTAAAGCTATTAAAAAATTACTATTTTAAAATGGTTAAAAATAGTAAATATCTTAGAATTTTCTGAAACCAGAGAATTTCTCTTAAATTTTGAACCTCCCCCTATCTCACCTCCACTAACTCCAGCACTATAACTGGAAATTTTAAAAAGGTTTTTATTGCTTCATGCACGAGTCATTGAGGCTTGGGCTGTATGGTTAGAAAGAAAGTAATACAGCTGAGTCCATAAATCCCTTTCTGTTCATAGTTGTTAGGAAGATTTTTCATGCTGCAGTAGAGCATGACACTTAGATTTATTTTATTTATTTATTTATTTATTTTGGTCTTTTTAGGACTGCACCCGTGGCATGTGGAGGTTCCCAGGCTAGGGGTCCAATCAGAGCTGTAGCCGCTGGCCTACACCACAGCCACAGCAATGCCAGATCCGAGCCACATCTGTGACCTACACCACAGTTCACAGCAATGCCAGATCCTTAACCCACTGAGCGAGGTCAGGGATGGAACCCGCATCCTCGTGGATACTAGTCGGATTCGTTTCTGCTGCGCCATGGCAGGAAGTCTGACACTTAGCACTCTTACTGCAAAAAAAGAAGACATTATTCATCTTTTTCTTATCTGTCTTAGACACTGCAGACACAAAACCCAGCTAATGTGTAGAGTTTCACTTTTCAATAAATGAAAGTTAACCTGCTTTTCAAGGTACATGATGTTCAGTGGCTGAAATTCTTTGCAGTTCCACATATGAAAGATTTCAGGATTGCAAGCCCATTATTTTGTTTCGGACGTGTTATCTGATCTTATACTTAAAGAGCAATGAAAAATGCTTCAGAAAAGGAAAAGCACTTTCCAATATATTTTGAATTTATTAGGATAAAATTGTCATATCTTGTAGGATTAGAGTTCAGGTCCAGTGAGACAGTAAAACAGTTTATTAATTGATCAGAAGACTCAGATAAGAAGCAGCAGTGATATTTTATGAGAGATGGGGTTATGCCTACAATACACTATCACCAGTATATTTGTGACATTTACTAAAGAGGCAAATTTTAATTTAAATTTTAAGGTTTTTATCGTTGGTGTTTTTGTTGTTTTAGCTTTCTCATGTATCATCTTAATGGGTTTTGAAAACATGAGCATTTAAATCGTTTTCACCTGCGAAAAGACAATAGCTAGTTTTGCGGCTATTTCTACCCTATCCAGACCCAGCCTCCATGGCTTTATGCCGGACACTCATTTCCTTCCCACAGAGTTGCTCTACCCTCAGGATAACTCAGAGTTTGCCAGCCCATTGTTGGTTTTGTCCAAGGGTGTGTGGCCCAAGACTGCGTCCTTCCTTTTCCCGTGGAAGAGTGAACGTTACTCTGTTAGCGATGGGGGAAATGCTCAGATGCCCTCCTCATTACTCTGTTAGTGATGGGGGAAATGCTCAGATGCCCTCCTCTAATATTTCATCTGGGATGGGAAAGCTAACTGGAGCTGGTCTTTCAAATCCTGTCAGTCTAGCAGAGGTTTTATGTTATCCATTTCTATTGCCAGCACACCAACTGAAAACTCTGAGCATCTTTTCCCAAATCATCAACAAATCCTTTTGCCTTATATAGAAAATGATGATATGTGTAGAGTGACAGACTTCACTTTTCACATAGAAGTGGGTGGGGGGATCTAGTCAATGGGATCAGGCCAACATCAGCCTTGGGCAGCTGTTTTCAGTAGGGAAGAATCCTCATTAAAAGAGGAAATAGCAGCTGTGTGACTGCCTCAGGCTGGAGAGAGTTCTAAAGGGTTAGATGTCTTGTTCTCTCCTACTGGATATCTAACATAATAATAAACAGATATTTTTTTCCAGCAGTTCTCATTTGGCTAGACGTGCACGAGGTAAGTTTTCATGAAAGGCACAACTGTGTAATGGATTTCATGGGTAAAACAGCTATCATAAAAGCATTAGGCTAAGACTTTTAAAGGGGTTTGGCAACAAGGGTATGACTTTGATTTGTGTTTGTTTACTTGGGAGGGATGGTAATGTCTGCAAATATAAATTTTGCTAAAAACTCTTCTAAATTGTAGAAGAATCATTTTTACACTTTCAGTAACTGGTTTTTAGCAAATACCTTTACTGGTTTTGAGTTGCCTCTATAGCAGTGCTATGTTTTCCCACCATTGTACTTTACAGCACAATTTACAATATGTCCCCCCAAAAGAGCATTTCCTTTCTCAATTGTCACAAAGCTGCTAAGGAGAAGCTTATTTTTAACTTGGAAATTTGTTTTGTTTTAATAGTTTTAGCCAAAGAGTAGTTGTCTTAACAGACTTCATAAGAGCCTAATGCTATCTTGCATCACAGTTGCCAAATTTTTATTAATAAATTCATTTTACTTTTAATATACCAAAGATGAGCCTGCAATAATAAAATAAACGTATTATATATTTAATACTGAGCATGAGGGAAAAAGTAAATCCTAGAAATGAGATGTACCATAATGCCAAGGGAAATAATTAGAAACATCACTACGATACAGATCACACTTACGGCTCTCTCCAATTTTGTTTTTATCGATTTCTAATAGAAATAGTGTGTTGAATATATTAAACAGTACATCATTTTAAACTCTGTCAACTAACCAGCTACTATATATCAAATAGTAACCATATTTAAAGAAAAAAATCACAAATTAATAATAAATATGAATTAACAAGTATAAAGGAATAGATTAATTCTTTTGTCGATGCCTTGCACGTAACGTAGTAGATGATTTGCAAATAATGAATGAATGATTGAATGAATGAATGAATGGCAAGTATGTATTGAATACCATCTACATGGTTAATATTATGATAGCTGCTAAATACAACTATAAACACCAGGTACAGAAAGAGGTGTTTTTACTGTGTAACTTTCTCCTCTGGGTGGGAAGTACCATAGCAGCATGAATGTAGCACACACCCAGCTGGTTACACAGAGCAAAGTATATATTGGTGCTCGGCTTCTAGGGCCCACCACAGAGTTCTGATCTGAGTTCAATCTAAAGGGCCATGAAGGGGTTATATAAGCATGTAAAAGTCAGGGCCCAAAGTGTGTCTACTGCAGCCCAGAAAGGCCCTTCATCCCTACCCAGGCTGAATCTGCTCTCTCCCATCTCTGGATCTCCTGAAAACAGCTTGTTTCATCAGCCTGTCAGGTAGTTTTAATATTAGTTCCAGATTCCCTGAAATTTGTGACCCTATTTCCTATAGTAAAAATTCAGGTTTTTTAGATAGTGGGAGAAGGGAAGGATTCAGACTCTTTGAGGCTACATATTTTGTTTGTTTGTTTGTTTGTTTGTTTGTTTGTTTGTTTGTTTTCCACACATATGAAAGAGAGTAATATATTGGGTTTTTAAAGGTTCTACCTTGTTCTTATAGGTTTTCCCAACTAGTGCCCCCCTTGAAGGAGGGACAACGCTGACCATATGTGGCTGGGACTTTGGATTCAGGAGGAGTAATAAATTTGACTTAAGGAAAACCAGAGTTCTCCTTGGGAATGAGAGCTGCACCTTGACCTTAAGTGAGAGCACAACAAACACGTAAGGATCTTAAATACTTTGCCAGTGTGTGGTTGAATAACTGGTTTCATTTTTGAATGGATACTTGTAAAATTTGCCCCAAAAGTCCATTTCTTAAATTAAGAAGAGTTTTGGCCCATCACTCCCTTGTAGATTTATTTTTGTTTTTAAACCTATTTACTCACTAGGATTAAGGCCGGAGAAAGGTGACATTACTTAGGTGAAAAAAAGAAGAATCCAGCACCTGAGAGTTTTTCAGCCATTTTTGTTAACAATTCTTGAGAAATTGGGTAGATTTGAAAGACTAGCACTGATTGGGGTTATTCCAAGTTTAAAGTCTTCAAATAAAGAGAGACTTTATCAGCCATTGCTATAAAAACCAGAAAACAGCTCAACATGGACCCTGTCTTCTAAATTCACTTTCTGTACCTCAGAAATGCAGTGAGCAGCTGAATCACATTTTTTTTTTTTCTTTTTACAGCTGCACCTGTGGCATACGGAAGTTCCCAGGCTAGGGGTAGAATCAGAGTTGCAGTTGCAGGCCTACACCACGGTCACAGCAAAACCAGATCTGAACCTCATCTGAACCTACACCAGAGCTTGCTGCAAGGAAGGATCCTTAACCCACTGAGCGGGGCCAGGATTTGAACCCACATCCTCACAGAAACTATATCAGGTTCTTAACCCACTGAGCCCCAATAGGAACTCCTGAATCACGTTGTTGAGACTCATTGTTTTTGATGAGTTTAAACTTATCTTTAGCTGATATTTATTGGCGCTGTAATGTAAGGAGTGTACCTCATTAGCCATCCCCAAATCCTCGGAGATAGCAGTATTATCCCTATTTTACAAAAATAGTAACTGATGTTCAGAAAGGTGGACTGTAGATTAGCAGAGGTAATCCAGAGGGTAAGAGCTGAACAAGCCTTTAATCTCAGCTCTCCTGATTCAAGACCTATGTCTGTTCTACTGTATTCTACGTGTGACTTGTGTAATATCTGAATCCCATAATGAACAGAGAATCCAGAAATTTTTAGTTATCATATAGTAATGACCACCAAACATTAAAAGTTTTATGGTTGAACCTATTCTTTCAAGTAGAATTCTTTCCAGGCTTCTACAAAGATCTCAATCTACTCATTTTACTAAGGCCAAAACATAAATTAATGTCATACTTGTTTAGTTTAATGGCAAAACAGATTCTTTCTAGAAATCCCCCTTGTGAGTTCTTACTCATTGAATTATAAATTAGAGCCTATAAAAGTGAAACATAATTCATCCTCTTCTTTAAAAAATTGTTTAATAAAACAAATTATATTTATACTTTTTATAATTACAACAAAATTATTAAATTAAAAATAATTCTGTGGAAAGCCTATCATAATTTGATTATTTTTAACTAACAAGTAAACATGTGTGACTGTAGAAATATATCTTTTTGACATACTTTAAAGAAGAGATTTTGCTTACTTATAATTAGCCCATTGTTTTATATGCTATTCTTTATTTTAAGTATACCAAACATTATGCCTATAATTGTATAGGATTAGACTTAGATTGTTATAAACTTTTCAATTGATGAAGTCTGCCCTGAAGAGGTTTAACATTTCCTGTTTTGTCTGTATAAATAATACAAGGCAGTCAATATAAAGTTTAGTGTAATGGTACAGAAATAGAATTATACAATTTTCAATCCTAAGACTTATCTTGAGACTCTGCTTGCTATTTAGAGTAGTCAGCTCACTATTTAAAGTTAATGTCCTTTCATGTAAAACAGCCAAACCGTAAAATGCCTTTTTGGCTTTGTAACTTATTAAACTTTGCTTTTTCAGGTTGAAATGCACAGTTGGTCCTGCAATGAATGAACATTGCAATATGTCCATAGTTATTTCAAATGGTCGAGGAACAACACAATATAGTACATTTTCCTATGTGGTAAGTCTAGTCATTAATTTTCTCATGAACTGAGATATTTAATTATCACTTAATCTACTTAGAGTTATAAAATTAACAAGTTATTTTGTTTTGTTTTTATCTCTCATTCAGGATCCTGTAATAACAAGTATTTCTCCAAATTTTGGTCCTAAAACTGGTGGTACTTTACTTACTTTAACTGGAAAGCACCTAAACAGTGGGAATTCTAGACACATTTCAATTGGTGGGAAAACATGTACTTTAAAAAGGTTTGTAAATGTATTTTTGTTGCATCAATCAAGTCAGATAATATATGTAACTTATAAATCAAGAAAAGATTGTTCTTTTGCAGGGAAAAAAAAATCAAGATGTTTATTATTAACTCTCCTTATAAAAATTCCTCCTCCCAAATTCATCTACTCCCTTTTGCTGATTTTTCTACCCTTCCTTTATTGTTTATTAATTCTCCTTTTAAGTTTGTCCTCCCATCCACCTTCTTTATTGTTACACTTAATGTCCCATCTATGCTATGAGCTGTGAAATTCTGGTAAAAGACAATAAATTAATCATTTCCATCAGGATTTACAATTAGAACAAATCACATTGGGGAGAAAAGAAGCATGAGGGAGATTGGGTTAGGAGGGAAGTTACATTTCTGCTTCTTAGAGTTGGGCGAATTTGGTTTAATAAAGTACCGAAAGGATATGTTAAAGATTACTTAAAATACCAAATATTTTGAAGTCAGTGATAGCTTTAGGTAAATCTAAGTTTGGGACCCAGTCATATGTAAACTACATTATAAAGAACTTTTTTCTAAACCACTTATGTGTCATCAAGTGATATCCTTTTGATGTATGGATGTAGTTCTAAAATGCATGTGTCTCTAATGTGAAGGTCCATTTTCTTAATTTTTTGTTTAGTGTGTCAGATAGTATTCTTGAATGTTATACCCCAGCCCAAATCACTCCAACTGAATTTCCTATTAAGTTGAAAATTGACTTAGCCAACCGAGAGATAAACAGCTTCAGTTACCGGGAGGACCCCATTGTCCATGAAATACATCCCACCAAATCTTTTATTAGGTAAGTAAATGCTTCTTTTTCTTTGCATTTTTTTCAGACAGGAAAAGTTACTTCTTTTATGTATTTGGTGAATAAAAATATAAGGGCATTTATTCATCTTATGAAATATGAATTTTTTTAAAATACTTTCAAGTTAAATAAGTTGTTTCCAAAGAAAAGTTATTACAGAACTTCCATTTGGCTGTGGCTGTAACTTGCAGTCACTACATGTGATTTAATTTAATTTCTCTCTTAAAATACTTGGTAAAGAAACAACCTCTCAATATTGCTATTTTTCTATTTTATTTTGCCAGTGGAGGGAGCACAATAACTGGTGTTGGAAAAAACCTGAATTCAGTTAGTGTTCTAAGGATGGTAATAAATGTGCATGATGCAGGAAGAAATTTTACGGTGGTAAGTCCTTTGGGTGATAGCTGTGCTTAAGAGTTCTGCTTCTCTGCCTCTACCACTAGCTTTCAGGAAATAGGGGATATTTCCATTTTGCCTTTAATGTTTGCTATTTATCTTACTTGTAGCATTAGTCAAATAGTTTTTTGTTTGTTTGCTTTTTTTTAGGGCCATACCTATGGCGTATGGAAATTCCCAGACTGGAGGTTTTGAATCTGAGCTGCAATTGCCAGCCTACACCACAGCCCCAGCAACGCAGGATCCAAGTCGCATCTGCAACCTATACCACAGCTCGTGGCTACACCAAATCCTTAATCCACTGAGCAGAGGGCCTGGGATCGAACCCTCATCCTCATGGATACTTGTCAGTTTTGTTACCACTAAGCCACAGTGGGAATTCCCCAAACAGTATTTTTTATTCAGCAACTAAAATAATCGAGTCCCAGGCCAACATTATAAAATACATGCACATAATGTTTAGACACAAATAATGATTATCAACTTGAGGCAGTGTTTTTTTCTTTCTTTCTTTCTTTCTTTTTTTTTTTTTTTTGGAGGGGGGAGCATGCCTGCAGCATATGGAAGTTCTCAGGCTAGAGGCTGAATCAGAGCTGCAGCTGCTGGGCTTCACCACAGTCACATCAACACCAGATCCGAGCCACCTCTGCGACCTACACCACAGCTTACAGCACCACCGGATCCTTTAACCCACTGAACGAGGCCAGGGATCGAACCTGCATCCTCATGGATACTAGTCAGATTCTAGATAGTCAGTACAAATGTAAACCACATCATTCCCTGTCTTAGTCAGTTCTGGCTGCAATAACAAAAATATCATGGAATACGTAGCTTATACAACAAACACTTGTTTCTCACAGTTCTGACTGCTGGGAAATCCAAGACCAAGGCACCAAAAGATCTGGCTTTTGGGGGAGGGCCTGCTTCCTATTTTGCAGATGACTGTCTCTCATTGTATCCTCACATGGAGGAGAAAGAAAGAGGAAGTAAGCTCTGTTGTGTCTCTTCTTATATGAGCATTAATTCCATCATGAGAACTTTACTCTCACGACCTAATTACCTCCCAAAGGCCCCATCTCCAAATACCATCACGCTGGGGATTAGGGCCCCAAATAAGAATTTGAGGAGGATGCAGACATTCAGCCCACTGCATTTCCCTACTCCCCTTTTATAATGCTCCATGGAACATCATCCCCTTTAGTCTAATAAAACCCTTAGATAAAGGCTCTAACCTTGCTGCAGCATCTTTTGTCTTCCTAAGTGGCAGACACATAGTATTTTCTTACACACTTCTTACTATTCCTCATGTCCCTTTGTTCCATGTTATCAGGTAATGAGAAAGAACATGAAATACTTATGTCCGAGAGTATGCATATTGTTTGGTATTTTTCCACCTTTTTCCTTTTATTTGCAAGGTCAGTCGCAATTTAACTGAATGCCTCCTTAAAAGTGATTGACCTGTTTTGTTCTCTAACAATTTATATGGATCACGTTAAAAATGGTAATTTTAATGTAGACCTTAGGAAACTTGGAGTTATTTACAAAGATTTCATTTTTTTTCTGATATAAAATAACCTTAATTTAGTTGGACTTGTATACTCACAATGAAAGTTCTAAGTGCCCCCTCTCAAGCAGGGTCTTGATTGGGAGGTAAGAGATTGAATTACAGCACTTCCTTTTAGATTCCCATCCGATATTTCTTGAAGGCTAAGGCATAGTGTGCTTTAATTACAAAAACCAATTTGGGGCTAAAAATGTCAAACCAAATCACCAAACAATTAGGTCATTTCAAATGAGATTTTTCTTGACCTTCTCAATCAGCCACATTGCATCACCTCTAAAGAGTATTATTAGATTTTTATAATATTCCTGGGAGGTTGTACTCCAGGGAGTCACCATATGAAGTAGAGAGCTTTAAAACCAATCCCCACACATGGCCACAAATAAAGTTAGAATACCGCTGCTATTAATTTAAAAGACATCAGTTCTCCACAACCAGGCATAACAATTTTTCATTAACTTATTAGAATAATAGTAACCCTTTTTGGTGTTGGCATGTGACTTTTTAAAGTAGAAATCTGAGAAATTATTAGTTTAGCAGATTCACACCAAGCCTACATTATTAAAATAATGGCTAAATTTTCTTCCTTCTCCCTCACTATCCTTATGATGACATATGGCTTTATTCATTCATTTCTAATCAAATAGTTATTAAAAACCTTCTAGGTGTAAGACATGAATCCAGTGTCACAAGGAAGATTCAAACAATGGTAGAAGATTAAAATCTTATCTTTTTACATATCTGTAAATGTAAACTTTATTTTAGTCACAAACATATTAGTACAATGCAACTATGCAATTGAGTTGAACAAAAATGAAAAATTCAGTGAGTCTATTTGACTGTTGTTTGTGAAAACTACCTCATAAAGATACATATGTTCCTTCCATGTTCCCTCCTTTTTATAGAATTTGAAGCTGACCATAATGAATTGAACCCATTCATTATTTAACAAATAAAAACTCTTGGTCAGGTCTGAGTTAAATATACTGATCCAGCCACAAAAATGTTTAAGTCCAACAAACTCAAATCTTTTAAAATAAAAATACTAATCACCTTCTTAACAAAATACACATTAATTTGTTAATATGCCTTAGGTCCCAGAAGCCGGAAGTTTATTGTATAGTTTTCAAATTTCTTGTTACATAGACAGTTATTGTAACAGCAGTAGAATTGTTCATTTCTTTTTTTCAATGTGATAGAGTAAAAGCTTTTAGCACTATAATATGGATTTAATACAAAACTGAATAATGTTTTATTTAAATTATATCGTGTATCAGTTTTCTTTATTTGTTTATAGCACACATTTTTTTAATATAGGATAATTTCTTAATTACTTTTAAAAGAAAATATCAAATGTCCAATTTTGTTTGTGCTTTTTATGTATATCCTGAGTCCTTTTTCTATTGTGGACATAAGTGATTGTTTTATCTCTAACTCTACTTGTCAAAGAAAAGGAAATCTAAGGGATATTGTTGCTTGTTTGTCTTTTCCTTGGGGGAAAAATGCAACTATTTAACCTTAAATGTGCCACTACGTGCTGCTGGTTTAGTCAAAGTACAATCAAGAGGAAACCACATTTTCCAAACTTCTATAAATCATAACTACAAAGGGGATGATTTCAAATGAGAGATGAAAGAGCATGAAATAATAATAGCAGAGCCTTTGTTAAAAAAGAGAGAGGGAGAGAGCGCATAGGAAAAGATTTACCAACATAGAATACAGAGTTAGCAAGAAGCTGTACAGCATGGGAGTTATATAAATTTTGGAGCCAGTGGCCAAGGATTTATGTTCCCTACTTTGCCATCAGAGCTGTGTGATCTGATCTGATGACATCAGCTCAGCTCAAAAAGTTCAGTTTCTTTATCTGTAGTGTATTTGTAATCATAGCACCTACCTCACAGGATTATTGTGAGAATTAAATGAGACCAGCCTTATAAAGTATTTTGCACACAACCTGAAACTCAGTAGTTGATAGCTTAAAACACACTAATAGGGAATTCCTATTGAAGCTAAGTGGGTTAAGAACCTGACTAGTATCCATGAGGATTCGGGTTCAATCCTTGGCCTCGTTCAGTGGGTTAAGGATCTGGTGTTGCTTTGGTTGTGGCATAGGCCGGCAGCTGCAGCTCTGACTCTACCCCTAGCCTGAGAACTTCTGTATGCTGCAGGGGTGGCCCTAAAAAGGAAAAAAAAAAAAAAGCATCTTTGCAAAACACACTAATAGGATGACTTAACTACGTAGTTAATTATAATGTGAACCCTATGTGCTTGGCAGTTGACAAAGCACTTTACCATGTTTATTCCACACTGTGAATAAATTTTAATCTTAATTCCTAAATGAGGAAACTGAGTTTCCAACTAAGGGCTTTGTTTTGATTCTCACAACCTGGATTAAAGCTAAAATGTGAATAAGGACTTTAATTGCACCAAGTCTAGGTCCCACTCTGCCATAGCTGTTTTATAAACAGTCACCCTCCAGGTGACTGTCCTGTCTTCTTAAGGAAAATAAAATGAGAGACAGCTTCAGATAGATCAGCATAACTTGTTCCCGAAGCAAAGCTCTGTAGTTCCTTTAAGACTCTGTTGTTTAGGCAATTTTACATCTGTCGTGTTTTCAGTAATGTGTCCTCCAACATAAGGAAGTTAAATGGAGTTTTTTTTTTCAAAAATTATGTATTTTCAGTTGATAGTCTGAAACAGTGAAATGTAAAACTTGCTACTGATGTTGTCAAGCTGTGTTCTGTTTACAGAATAATTGTGTCTTACTATAGGCATGTCAGCATCGCTCTAATTCAGAGATAATCTGCTGTACAACTCCTTCACTACAACAGCTGAACCTGCAACTCCCCCTGAAAACCAAGGCTTTTTTCATGTTGGATGGGATCCATTCCAAATACTTTGATCTCATTTATGTACATAATCCTGTGTTTAAGCCTTTTGAAAAGCCAGTGATGATCTCAATAGGCAATGAAAATGTACTGGAAATTAAGGTAAGAAATGCTTAAATCATCAGCTTACTTAATTGACTTCATACCATGTGAATAGAATTGTTGTATTTGGTCATTATCTTGTACTACATCAGCAAATATCTAAGCTCTGAAAAACAAACCTTTTTGACATTGACTAAATAGTATGTATAACCAGAGACTGCTTTTTCAATTAAGCATTTAAAAACTCTTTATTGTGGAGTTCCCGTCGTGGCTCAGTGGTTAACGAATCCGACTAAGAACCATGAGGTTGCGGGTTCGATCCCTGGCCTTGCTCAGTGGGTTAAGGATCCGGCGTTGCCGTGAGCTGTGGTGTAGGTTGCAGACGCGGCTCGGATCCCGCGTTGTTGTGGCTGTGGCGAAGGCCGGCAGCTACAGCTCCTGTTAGACCCCTAGCCTGGGAACCTCCATATGCTGCGGGTGCGGCTCTAGATAAAAAGGCAGAAAGACAAAAAAATAAAATTAAATTAAATTAAAAAATAAAAAAAATAAAAACTCTTTATTGTGTATTTATTAAAAAGTAGTAAATGTGGGATATAAATCCATTAAGTAAACTGCCTGTGACGCATTATTCTGCAGATGTTATATATTTACCTGGACACCTAAATGTGCTCATTATAAGATAAAAGGTAAAAGTCATAAAAGTAAATGTATCAATTGTAGTTCTGTACTTCCTTCTAATACTTGGAATATTGTATCTGGGTGTGATCCTCTCTAAGCTGATTTATAAATGGAGCTGGATTTCTTCTACCTCAGGAATATATTAGCCTCTATATATGATTTAATTAGACAATAGCAGATCAAATTTTCTAACCTAGCCTGTTGCAAAGAATACTAAAGCCCAGAGAGGCTAAGTGGTTTGACAAGTGATGAAATTGTTGCCAAACAAAGACTAGAATACAACTCTTTTATGTTGCTTCAGTCATTTTTACTTCAAATAGAAATAAAAGAGGCAAAAATGATCAAAACTTTAATTATCTATAGCCCGTTTTTAAAAACAAAAAATATTTTATCCTTTAATATGTTGTTTTGTTTTAGACATGCAGAATTTTTCCCTCTGAAAGATAGCCTGAATGCAAACATGAACAAAAGCAAAGTAATAGAATACTTGTTTAGATGTAATATAAATTCCCATGGAGCATCTCCATCTAAGTAAGAATACATTGCCACTAAACTTTTTCTGCTTTTTCAACAAGATTTTATCTATAGCCAAACCCATGTACACATTCACACTTATACAAGTTTACTACCTTGTTTTGTACAATAATTAAGCAAGCCCAGCATGAAATTAAATGGAAGCCTGCTTCAATGAACAGCATGTTTACCGTAGCAGAGTTCTTTCATCTGTTTCTTTAATTAGTTTTAGAAAGGGAGAAAGAGCTTTTATCACTTCTTTTTTTTTTCAATAAAACTAATCTAGTGTGACCTTTTGCTTTCAACAATTACTGTGTTTGCCATTTGAAAGATTCCATTTAGTTTTTCATGATGAAAACGAAGGTTTTTTTGCAAATATTTTTACACCCAGATAAACTCTATTTTTCTGTTTCTATAGTAATGATGGAAGGATTAGAGATAAATCGTTCTTTATCTACCCTTTTAAGCAGTATTACATGGAGGAGAAAACTCCTTTTTTTGTAAATACCCATTATTCAATGTCCCACAAAATTGTTGGACCAAGGAAAACATGATTTGACATCATCCTCAGCCTTTCAAGGCTATTCCTAACTGGCCCAAAGGGTCTCTGGAAACAAACACAAGATACTTTCTTTCCTTGCCTGTATACATAATGACTCTTCTCTAACAAGTGTATAGCACCTGTCATGTCACGAAGTGGTGATCTAGAGTAAAAGGGAACAGTTTAGGGGACTATTTTGGTGTCATGATTCAATCTTCTTGCATATTCCATTTTCCATATGTGTAAGAGGAAATCTAAGGTGTAAGAGAACCTTTGTGTGACAGCATTTTAACCCTTTGTTAGTTTCTAAGTTGATCACATTAAAACCTCAGCCTCTCTGAGGGCAGAAACTAAGGAACATAGAGCAAGAGAAAAGAAAAGACCTCTTCTGAACAAGCAGGGGATTGTTTTTATCAAAATAAAGGGTGCCATTTTATTTCATGTTGTGTTCTTCAGTCACCATTGAGACCATGAATGTGAAGTATGTTTGTGTTCCATCAGTGAAAGCACTATAGAGAGATTTGTGTTTAGAGTGAGATTTGCTTCTTATTGCCAGGAAGAGTTTGTGCTCCTCAAGCAGCCATACAAACAAGAATTGCTTGGCTAAAAAGAGATTGTGATTGTTTCCAGCCCTAGTTAGGAGAATTGCCTTGTCAGCAGTTGGCTCAAGGACTACATCATGGCCAAGAGCGTTAGCCAAATTTGGATCAAGAGAACATGATAGAGACCAGGGATCAGTCACTCCTCAGGACAAATCAGAAACCCTATCAATGTGGGAGGTAGTTTATGACCAAGGCTTAGGCACCAGTTGTGTTCAGCAGTCATCAGGAAACATCTCCTTGGGAGTACACAGTAGGGCACAGTGTTCTTATCAACAACAGCTTACGTTTGTGTGGAATTTTAGCTAACACGGTACTTTAACATATGTTGTTTCATCTGAGACCCATGTGGACCTGTGTGCTTGGGAGGTGAGTGATGGCTATCTCCTTTATAGATTAGTAAACAGGTTTAGAAAGATTAGGTAATTTGTCTTGGGTCAGCTAGGAGGCAAACAGCATAATTAGGGCTCCCACTCTCAAGTTTCTTGATTCCAAATTTGGTCTTCTTTCCACTAAACTAGAAAGCTTTTCATATTAACTTTCATGTAATATATACCAAAATACCTTTTATAATAGATAAATAGTATGGTATATAAATATCTATATAGTTCTTTAAGTGAAGTAAGTGTGAAGTTTAGAATTAGCTCTAACCCTTTAAAAATATCTAAAAGTCCGTTCTTTTAAAAGAAACCCTGTATTTTCCCCTAATTTTCTTAAATGACTTTTTTTCATGAGTACATTTTATGGAAATAGAGAAGCACGGTATTTAATGCTGGAACAAGGACTGCCTGACACTGCCCTGGGGATTCATCTTATTCTGGCACGTATTGATATACGTGGTAACAGAGATGCTTTAGAAGTCTAGTTTGGAGACGTTCACTAAAACAGGAACAAGGGAGCAGAAAGATCAGCTAAGGCAGGGAACAGACACTCAGGCTGTGACACTGGGAGCACAAGAGCAAAGGCGGGGATCTCAGTTAGAGGCCTCCCAGAGTCTAGGCATCAGAAAGATCTAAAAGGGAGAGCATTTCTGAGCTAACTCGGTCTACCTGCTGTCCAGAGCCAACCAGAGTTTGTCTTCCTCCCCCTTCTGAATAACGTACCTGCAATTATAGGTCTGGATCCATCCACAACTAGTGTGAGGCCAGTTCTGTCTCTAAACAGGGTGAAAACAAAGGGCTTCTCTCTTAGAGGTCATTTGGTCCAGTGTAAAGACCTATTCTTATTGATGGTGCTCATAAACTAGTACAGTTGCCCCTCGTACAATGTGAGTTTGAACTGTACAAGTCCGCTTACATAAGGATTTTTTTCAGTGAATATATACTGCAGTACTACATGGTCCGCAGTTGGTTAAATCCATGGTTGCAAACCCTTAGATACAGAGGTCTGACTGTGAAGTATTACGTGGATTTTCAACTGCACAGGGGTCAGCACCCTTAACCCCCATGTTATTGAGGGGTCACCTGTATTTACCTGTGATGCAAACTTAAATATGCATTCTGTGGGGGAAAACCCATATCCTAGGGCACATAGACAGAACCTGTGGTTTCCCAGTGTCCTAAGAAGCCAGTGAAGAAACCAGTTTGATTTTGATTCACCCAGCTTTTCCCAAATGACTTGGGAACTTTTTCCCCCAGTTGCGATGTGTGTTCTATGGACTTAGTTTTGAAGCTTTCTGTGATGCTTCTTTGGCCTAGTTCCAGGGTGGGGTGGCATAATCGTCTGGATAAAGTGTAAATGCCCCACCACCACTACCACCTCACTGATTTTCTGGTGCCAGCCTTGCTGGATCATTGCCTGGCTGAGTTCTGATCCCATCACACTTCACTGCCTTAACCAACTTTCCCAGACTCAACATTGTGGCCACCTGGAGGTATGAAAACTTCTAAGACCCCTCCTGTAATAATGCTGTTTTTCAAATCTTATTCACTTCCACTCCTATCTGCTCTGTTCTGTAACCAGCTCAGACCACGGGTTCTCAGGCCTGTGTCCTAGGTAGAAGCATGTGGCCTGGCCAGAGTTGAAGAGGAAAAGGACAAGGGACATTGGGAGTAACAGTTTTTCACTTTAGAAATGTATTTGTTTTAACATTACAGCGAGAGAAAGAAACTCTTATTCATCTTTATATTTTCAGTAACTGGCATTGTTTTTAACACACAGTAGTAGATGGTAAGTAGATTTTGTATCAGGTAGAATCAGTTTGCTTCATGACCAAGTTCTTTCTTGAATCTTAGTTATCAACATGTAAAGCAGGCATAACAATAAAACCTACCTCAGGGAAGTGTTTTTACAGGAGAAAATGAGGTTATTATAACTCTAAATTATTCCATTTGTGTAGAGGATTAAAGACCAGAAAGCTCCTTCTACTTTACTTTTTAAAAACCTATATATTTTAATGACTGGAAAACTAATCCAATTTTGTAAATATGTTCTACTGTTTATTAATAGTTAATATTAAATCATAGAAGTGAGTAATAAAATTTTGATACACACATCTTTTTTATCACAGCTCAATAAAGCTATGTTTATTTTATATAACAGAAAAGTAGCCCGTGGGCCCTTGGACCCTTGACTTGGGCCCTTCTGTTATATAGTACTGGGCTTCCAGTATCACTTTTGTGATATCTTGGATTGTAGACTTTTAAAATAATCACTAAACATACAAAGCTGATAGTAATTGCTTATGTAAATCACTAATTATCATGCATTTCTTAGTAAGCACAAATGAAAAAGCTTTCATTGTTCAGCTGTGTGATTTGTTTTTGTTTTAGAGAAGCTTTTATGCAACTTCCTAGGCAACCTGAGCATGAAAGGAGTACTGGAAATGCAGTATGTTCAGCCCTTCCCCCAGCTTTCATTATTATCTAAGCAAGCAAGACACATCTTAGTCATTCCCTCATAAATCAAGCGCTCCAACTCTTTAATCTCTTTCCTTTATCATTCCCTAAATTCCCTCCAATATGTAAGGCAGGGCCTTATCCCTCCTCAGACCTTACCAACAAGTTGTCATTTGAAGCCCCAGAGTGACCTATTAGATTTATGTGTATCTACATTGACTTGCCCTGTGTGGCTGACCTGGTTCAATGGAGTACACATACTGCCTCCAGAAATATCATAAGTATCATGTTTGTCCATATCCATTTTTCTTAAACTCCAAATTCTTGTTAGAAATAGTTATTTTCTTCCAACTTCTTTTCCCAGAAAAAGTTATCAATTTACTGACCTACCAGTTTACTGAGATCCATATGAGACAACGTATGTAAAGCAATTTACAAAGTATTAAAGATCAGGTAAAGCAGCGTGGGAAACAAAGTAGCCGTACTGCAGTTGCTACTGGCTACTCTTTGTCCCTAAGAAAAATATTAATGTGCTTTGATATCTCTCTTTTCAGAGAAATGGCTTTTTAATTTTGATATCTCTCTTTTCAGAGAAATGGCTTTTTAATAAATAACCATACTACTTAAATCCTTATAAGAGAAATTATGCCTCTATTTTCACTTCTTTCCCAAGGTTAATTATTGGTTTGTGCAACAAAACATTAATATTTTAAATGCCTAATGGTAACTTCAGTTAAGTAAATGTGTCAAACTGAATAATGTTTTTAAAGCTCTCATGTAACTACATAATTGTTCAAAATAATGTAATCATACTCTCAAATCATAATGAGGGTCATATGGCATCTTATAGGAATTTCTTTAAAAATTGATTCATTTTTGTATAGGATTGATAAGAAGGATAAAAAACTGCCCAATTCATAAAAAGCATGAAAAACTGCCCAATTCAAACACAAAAAGAATATATTGACCTAGATCCATTACATTGTAATCTCTGGAGATGCCACCCAGGCACCGGTATTTCATAAAGCCCTCAGTATGTATGATTCTGAAAGTGAAGCCAGTGGGATGGACCAGAGATTGGGGTTGGTAAATGCAAACTATTACCTTTAGAATGGATAAGCAGTGAGGTCCTACTGTATAGCACAGGCAACTATATCCAGTCTCTTGGGATGGAACATGATGAAAGACAGTATGATAAAAAGAATGTGTGTGTGTGTATATATATTATAAAACTGGGTCACTATCTTATACAGCAGAAATTGATACAACACTGTCACAGCTATAATAAAATAAAATTTAAAAAAAAAAGTGAAGCCAAAACTGAGCACCCTTGCAGTAGGCAGCTTGACAACTGATCTCTGAATGGTTTCCCTTTTGCCAACCATCAATACCCCCTGAAAATATTAATAAGGTGATTATGAATAAGACATTATTTGATATAAGGGTGTGAACCACAAATCCCTTTCCTTTTCTCCAAAATCCAATTTGATGGAAAAGCTATGTGCTATGGTTCCTTACTAATTAGTACCTTGAAAAGGTTACATTCTCTTTCAGCCATCCAAATTCCCATGAAAATGAGTGTCAGAAAGTCATGTGCCTTGGTACACAACATGGCCTGTGTTTGTAGTGTATTTATATTTCTTCACAATTGTTTGCATTCCTGCAAAACTGAAGTGTTAACAAGCTCTTTTTTTCCCCAGGGAAATGATATTGACCCTGAAGCAGTTAAAGGTGAAGTGTTAAAAGTTGGAAATAAGAGCTGTGAGAATATACACTCACATTCTGAAGCCGTTTTATGTACGGTCCCCAATGACCTGCTGAAATTGAACAGTGAGCTAAATATAGAGGTGGGATTCCTGCTTTCCTCTCATGATGTAAATAAAGATGCCAGTGTAATTATGTCACTTGCAGGCTTAAAATAAATCATTAAAGCTCATTTGTCTGTTGACTTTGGCTCATCAGCTCAGCCTTGATTCTTAGCTGTTATTTTATAAATAGTTTTTTGTTGCACTGTCTCCTTCCTGAGCTTCAAAGTGTAGATCTCAAAAGCCCTTGCTGGCCACACTCTTCTCCACCATGCCACACTCCTGTGGAAGTTTGCTATAATTCTCAGGAGAGATAAGGACACATTTAATAATGCCCTTTCCCCACCCCAGGAGGCCAGATCCAACACACTCCTGTCCTCCACAGCAAGCTCAAATGCATGGACCCATATGTAAAAGACTATGTATGCACTGGATGAGGTAAAATAAAAATTAAAGTATTTTACAGTAATTTCTTACATGTAAACTAAATCAGATAACTAGGAACCAGACTGAGTGATTTTTTTTCATTTTTTTCTTAAAAACGAGATTAATTCATATACCATGCAATTTATGCATTTAAGGGTACAATTCAATGGATTTAGGTATATCACATTATTATTTTTAATTATGGCAAAGTATATATAATATAAAATTTTACACTTTAGCCATTTTTTAGTGTACAATTCAGTGGCATTAATTACATTCACAATATTATGCAACCATTACCACTAATTCCAAAACTTTTTCACCACCCCAAACAGAAACTCTGGAATCATTAAATACTACCATCACATTCCTCTTTGCCAGACCCTGTTACTAATTCCTGTCTTTATGAATTTTCCTGATATACTAGACAGTTTATATAAGTGAAATCATATGATATTTATCCTTTTGTGTCTGGCTTATTCTACTTAGCATGTTTTCAAGGTTCATACATGTTGTAGCATGTGTCAGAACTTCATTCCTTTTAAGGCTGAGTAATATTCCATGTATAGATACGCCACATTATTTTTATCCAAGAATGGCTTTTTTTTTTTTTAAGGGCTGCACCTGTGGTACATGGAAGTTCTCAGGTTAGGGGTCAAATTGGAGCTACAGTTGCTGGGCTACACCATAGTTGCAGCAATGCCAGATCCGAGCCGCATCTGTAACCTACACCACAGTTCACGGCAGTTCCTTAACCCACTGAGAGAAGCCAGGGATAAAACCCACATCCCCAAGGATACTAGTCAGGTTCATTTCCACTGAGCCACAGCGGGAATTCCAAGAATGCCTAATTTTAAAGTGTTCCAAAAATTTATGACGTTTTCTGAAAAGTTATGAAAGTATGAAAAAATTTAAAAATGTAAGGCTGAATCATGGGATCAGAGTTTGGAACTCAAAAGGACTATAAATCTTAAAAATCATACCATGTTAGAGCTGGAAGGAGCATCAAACATTTTTTCTATGTATAAAAACTGAATTAAAAATATTGAGTCTATATTATCCTGTAATAATAAGATGATTATTTACTTCTTATGGGGAGTCCCCTCTGCCCTCTACCATACCCTCTATGACAGAATTAATGTCATATTGTCTCTGCTTCTTACTGTATGTTCATATTTTACAGTACATACCATGTTGTACTATAATCATTTATCTTTGTGTTTGTTTCCCTTTCATACTTCAGTACTTCAAGATCAGAGACTGATTTTTATCTTTTTATCCCTAATACCTAGTTGCAGTTATAAACAGCTAAGCATCAGTAAGTTCTTCAGTTATCATTAGTCCCTAATTATTTGAATACCAAAGCAGAATTGAGGGATATCTTATTACTCTGAAGGCAGTTATCCTACTTCTAGAACCAGAGAGACTATGATTCAAGTGTGTAGTGTATTTTGTATCTATCATGGCTAAATTATGACTTTTATTTGTTATTTTTAGTGGAAGCAAGCAATTTCTTCAACCGTCCTTGGAAAAGTAATAGTTCAACCAGATCAGAATTTCACAGGATTGATTGCTGGTGTTGTCTCAATATCAATAATACTCTTATTGCTACTTGGACTTTTCCTGTGGCTGAAAAAGAGAAAGCAAATTAAAGGTTCCTTTTTTTTTATTATTGTTTATTTTAAGGAGTTGCCTTAAGAATACAGTCATTACAGTTTAAAACTGTCATAGATTCATGTGTGCAGTCTTATATGTAATCCATAAAACCCATGAGTTCTGGTCACTGGTCAAAGTCTACTGGGACCCATGATAGCCAAGTCTTTAACAAGCTCTTTCTCTCTCTCTGTTTTAAGATCTGGGCAGTGAATTAGTTCGCTATGATGCAAGAGTACACACTCCTCATTTGGATAGGCTTGTAAGTGCCCGAAGTGTAAGCCCAACTACAGAAATGGTTTCAAATGAACCTGTAGACTACCGAGCTACTTTTCCAGAAGGTATATTTCTGTTTACTGTTCTGAGAAATACTTATACATACACCTAAGTGGGTTGTGGCATTGTTTATTTTTGGTTTTACCTTTATATTTTCATAAAACTGTAAAAGCAGTATTCACCTCTGCTTTGGCCAAAGAAGTATTTAATTTGACACAGAGTTACATGGGTCTTATTATAAAATGAACTCATTTGGACTTCCTGTGTGGCTAAAATGAACTCAGTTATGTATTATATGAGATTTTTAGAGTCTTTAAGCTCTGTTCTCACAAAAAGGTTCACTTCAAAATTATCTGAGCAAAAGTAACATGTTTATATTACGAATGCAATGCTAAGCAGTTGTGAAGCTCTTTTTAGCAATGTAGGAAGAGTTAGGATACAAAACTTGTATTTATTGAAATAGAAGTTGGTACTGCTACATTTTTTACCTGTTGATCCTCAAATATTTAAATTATACCTTAGCACTCTTTTGAAGGCTTCTCAATGAACTGTTAGGACTCGGCCTTTTGCCCACATCCCAGAGTTGAAAATATTTTGAGTCTCATCCAATAAAAACCTTCAGTTATGCTATTTAAAATGGAAGGGTTAACATCATCTGTTTGGCAAAACACTAGGCCTAATAACTGTCAGGTTATCCAGAGCATTTCAGATTGTTTTATTTAAAATCTCCTGGTAAAAGCAAAATGTCTGTATTGTATCTGCTCCATTATCTTTAGAAGTTACAGGACATGAGTCAAGTACAACCATTTCCCTGGCTGAATATTTACCATTGGACAAATAAAATGAGTCACAGATGGTTAAGGATACTGGAGAACTTAGAAGTTGCTCATCAAAACAAGTACAAGAGCAATGAGGCACTTAACATTTTAACTTTTTCAACACTTACTGCCTTTTACTTTTCCAAGTTTATGTTAGTTCTATAGAGGAGTTCTATAGATGCTGTTAATAGTATTGTCTTTTCCCACAAGACTCCACTCACCTTTCAGAATCCAAGCCCTTAACAACATGGACAAATCATCCAGTTTATAGTTTTGAAATTCAGACCTACTTATTATTTTACATTCACATTTAATGGCTCTAATCTGAGATCTTTAAAAGTCACAAGTAATTTTTTAAAAGAAGCATACTTAATCTTCTTTCAGCCTCATTACCCACCAGACCTCTGTCATCATTGCTAAGAAACTTTAATTTCATCTCCCTTCCTACACTGAACTGACTCCTTGAAGACATGGAAAAATAAAATAGTCAAAAGAAGGGCATCCACAGAGAAGAATAAAGAAACGCACAGCCAGCACCTAATAAAGAGACACCTGTAGAGCTTCTCTCTATATGTGGTGGGGACAGCTTCCATGTCAGTCTTTCATGCAGACCCAGAATCACACATTGATGGTTTAAATTTGTTTGTGCACATACTTGAATTTAGCCCAGAGGTCAGTAGAATTTCCATGCTAGAGCACTTTTTCCTGTGCCTCAACAAGGCTATCCCTCAATCTCTATACTTTTGAGAATTTAGAATCCTCATCTCTATGTGCAAAGGTTTGAGAAGTGAAGGTGAAGGAACTGAGTTTAGGGAGGCTCATCTGCATTTCCATCCCCTGGGGAAGTTTCCAAAAACCTGACTGGGATTAAAGGAACTGAGGCCCAGCTAGTCTCCCTCCTTCCCTTACCCATTCAACATCTCAAGCACTCCCCTGGTAGTCTCCATCCTTTCCTTAAGGTTGTATCTGTCTAATTTCCAGCTAGTAATTACTACAACTATAGGTGGTCCCAAAGCTGTTCTGGGACCACCGTTGAGATTTACTGCTGTAAAACTGATATTTTAACCAAACCATCCAATCTGGAAAATACTAAAAATGCTTAAGTGGGGTCAGGAATAGTCAGAGTAGCATCAACTTTCTTTTATGTCCTTTTCTTAAATTCTGATTTTCCTGCTCATTTGCAAACAAACAGTATTTCCTTTTGGTGCTAATAGGCCCCCTGCCCACATAAGCCTCTCTCCTCTCCTGGCATTATATACTAATATATCTCAATACCCATCCCAGTTTATCTTCAAGTCAGTTGCTGCAGATATAATGTCCTCTCTTTGACATGTATGGATTCCTAGGAAGAGGGAAAAGCAACTAGTGGCTTCTCTGCCCTTTTTGGCATTAAGAATTTTATTCTCAGCCCCATAATTCCCTACACCTGAAATGGAAAAACTTCACCCAGCAAAAGGGAACCTTGTCTGAGGCTCTTAGAGAGTTTTGGTTATAAAGATAAACTTGTAAGGAATGCTAATCTGATCCCTTTCCAAGTGCCCTCAACTAAGCAATGAGAAGAGCACACTAACCAAATTCTAACCTGCTTTATCTAAATAGTTGTAATGCTAGATAACCTGCTGTCACGACATGATGGAGAATTTACCACTAATGGGAAAAAGTTTCAGTCCTGAAAATTTGACCATTATATATTTCTAGTCATTTGTGTGTATGTGTATTTATATACAGTATATAATATTTCACTATACATATTTTTCTTTGGCCAGGATTCCATATAGGTTTTGTGCAATACTAATTAATTCTGTTAATATGAAACACACCTCTCAAAAGGTATCTTTTTCATTTTCTTATATTTGAGTCAGATTTTTGTGACACAGAGTAGTAGCTTGGCTACTTTTGCTGCTTTCCATTCTTAAGAATATAGTATATTAAAAAACAAACCTCAAGCTTAGCTTTTTGATATATATAAAAAGAGAAGTGTCTAAGGAAATGAAGAGGGTAAAAAACTTTTAAAGTTACTACTTAATATACTTAAAAGAAAATTTATAAATGTTTTTTAAATATACACATTTATCTTTTCCCAATTTATCGTTAAACCAGTTCTTTTGCAAAAGCCTCATTCATTGATTAAAAACACCATTTCTTTAAACTTAAGTTTAAAACTTGGTTTTGCTATTAATTTACTACCACTGTTAAAGTCTCTTCTAAGTGTTATTTCACTATTGTTTCTAATAATTTTGCCTTACCTTGCAGACCAGTTTCCTAACTCATCTCAGAATGGATCATGCAGACAAGTGCAGTATCCTCTGACAGACCTATCCCCCATCCTAACTAGCGGAGACTCTGATATATCTAGTCCGTTACTGCAAAATACCGTCCACATTGACCTCAGTGCTCTAAATCCAGAGCTGGTCCAGGCAGTTCAGCATGTAGTGATTGGGCCAAGCAGTCTGATTGTGCATTTCAATGAAGTCATAGGAAGAGGTAAGTATTTCCACTCAGCTTTTTGTTAAATACGATTTTCCAGTAAGCATTTTATCTCCTGCCTCTGCAGATTAGGAATTAGACAATGGTGAAAGCAACTGACAGAGCAGTGATAACAAGTGCACTTGATTTCTGTTCTGAGAAATACAGCCCTGCAAATCACATCCGTGGGGATTTGCCTCTGTGCATGGAGACAACTCGATAATCTCCCAAATGTATTAGAAATGAATCACATTCCTTCCTTACCTTTTTCATAATGACAACTATAATTTCTTGAAAGGTGCCTTTTACTTCTTTCTAAAAACCGTTCTGTTAAGTTCCAATATTTTTACTCATATCTCCTTCCAGTCTTTCTTTACCCTGAGAATAGTGACTACTCTAGGAAATCCTGGTTTATAGAAGTTTGTACACTGCTGGACAGCATCAGAAGACAGGGAATTTATAGCCTTCCCTTGATCTGAAACAACATACATCATCTCTACAATGCACTCCAATTTCTTTATACAAAGAGGAATGACTGTAATAACCCAGCCAGAGCAGCAGTAACATCTAGCATATACAGTATTTACGGAAATATTGAGCAGGAAAAGCAACCAACCAGAAGCCCAGCAAATGAACTCCACTCTTCCCTTCTTTTCTAAAAGCCTTTGCCTTTAGTCTCTGATCCCTTATATTTAATAATGTGCTGCAAGAGGTAGCATAGATATCAACCAGCATGATACAAAAGAAGCCGATGCAACAATTTGCTGGTGTGTTCATAAGGCCTTTCCATTTTCCTCTGACAGCATCCACACATTCTTCTATCACATACTCCATATTTTAATCCTTAGCATGCCCCCCTTCCCAAATAGCAGCCTCACTGTTAACAAACATGTTTCACATCAGAGTAATATAGTCTTTTTACCAGCCTATAAATGCCAGTAATTGCACCAGTTTTAGAGTGTGTGACTTCAGTAATTATAGAGGAATTGATTCTAATAACATATTGTAAAATTTGAATTTTATATTTTTATCATGAAAGGTGCTAAAAGTAGGAGTTATTTCTCTTACGAGGTAATAATAATTAATGATTTTGTAAATATTCGTATTATTTATATTCTTTTCCCCGGTAGAATGTGAACCCTCAGTAGCATAGGTTTTATTTATTCATCTTTGCATCACAAGAGTAGACTAATGCCTGACACTCACATGCTAGTCACTCAGGGAGTCTTGGCTGACTGGACGAATTAATTAATGACTTACACAGCTATCAGACATTTGGCACCTCTGGGGAAAATTACTGCCACTGGATGAAAGGCTACCATTGGGAAAGTGATGTGGCTAAAAACCAGAGAGAACTAGATGAAATGACTCAGAGTGAATTTGCTTCATTTGGGCAATTGCCTTTCAGTTTCTGCCAACCTGGATTACGTATTAACCAGTGACTAATGGGGGAAATCCTTATTCTATAATGCTAACCTTTTTTCTAATGGCGACATTTTTATTTCAGTTTATTAAAGCTTATTTCATTACATTTCTTCATGTGGGTAAAACTTTATCTTCATATTTAAAAGGAAATGTTGTTTCAACCTTAAAAATAGTGGGGGTTTTTTGTTTTGTTTCGTTTTGCATTTTAGGCCCACACCCATGGCATATAGAAGTTCCCAGGCTAGGGGTCAAATTGGAGCTGTAGCCGCGGGCCTACACCACAGCCACAGCAACCCCAGATCCGAACCGCATCTGTGACCTACACCACAGCTCACAACAACACTGGATCCTTAACCCACTGAGTGAGGCCAAGGATGGAAACCGCATCTTCGTGGATACTAGTAGGATTCATTTCCACTGAGCCACGACGGGAACTCCCTTTTTTTTTTTTTTTTAAATGGCTACACAAGCCAGGGATTGAATCTGAGCTGCAGCAACAATGAGCCAGGAGATTGAACCTGCACCTCCGCAGTAACCCAAGCCACTGCAATGGAATTCTTAACCTACTGCACCACAGTGGGAACTCCAAAAATAATGTTTCTTTTACAAGGCAAATGTTATTCCTATTTTCAGTGGTTCCTCTGTTGTTGAACATTTTATTATTATGCTGATCTTTATTAACAGTTATAGCACCTAAATATCTTATCACATATTAAATAATCATATTGCTTATATCTTGGGTGAAATATATTACATCTGCATATTTCAAAAACACCCAGAACTGTGGTATTGTTAGCCAAAAACATAAGAAACAATGCACTTTTTTTCCATGTGGAAAAATAAAGCAAATTAAGATCATGAAGAGCTTATTAAATAATACTGCACAATTAAAGTATTGCAGCACTAACCAAATTCTCTCTTTCATGTAGGACATTTTGGGTGTGTATACCATGGGACTTTGTTGGAAGGCGATGATAAGAAAATTCACTGTGCTGTGAAATCCTTGAATAGTAAGTTACGTTTTATCTAACAGTGGAGAACAATTTTTTGGTTTACAAACTAATAAATACTTCATAATAAAATGTTGATTTACACTCTCCCTTGTGGAAAATTCAGCAACTGGTGGAATTATGGATCAAATTCTGAAAATGTGTTTGATCTAAATTCTTATTGAAATATTTCCTCAGAAGTTTCCCTCAGAACCCTCATAAGTAAGAGTGAAGGAGAAATGAGGTTTTTGGATGAGCCTGAGTATCACTTAAAAATATGTTTTTCTTATAATATTTGCTTTGCAAGTGACATTTATGGAAACTATTGGAAACATTTTGGCACATGCAGTAGTAATGACTCATTTTACCCAGAGGCATTGCTATAATTACTTTTTAACCACAACTTCCATTTAAAAAGATAAGAAATGAAATAAGACAAGCAGGAGAAAAATATGTCAGCAGAAAACTGAAAAATTATAAATGTGGTAATACGTCATTTATCCACATTTTTGGTGAATGAAGTATTCTACATAAATGAACTTCCTTTACAGGTGATACTTACCTCCCTTTAATGCTAGAATATGTATTTTTAATATTATCTGTTATCGAGAAAATATTTTTTAAATGTAATGCATACTCTTTTTAAGAAGCAGGGAGGAGTTCATGCTCAGCGGTAACAAACCCAACTAGTATCCATGAGGACGTGGGTTCAATCCCTTGCCTCGCTCATTGGGTTAAGGATCGGGCGTTGCCATGAGCTGTGGTGTAGGTCGCAGATAACAGATCTGGCATTGCTGTGGTTGTGGCGTGGGCCGGCAGCTTTAGCACCAATTCTTCCCCTAGCCTGGGAATTTCCATATTCAGCCCTTAAAAAAAAAAGCAAGAAGAAGAAGCAGGGCATGCTAGAGTTACTTGATTTTCCAGGGTCTCTCCCATGTATACATGTTATTAAACTTTGTTTGATTTTATCCTGCTTTAGAAAAGAGAAAAGAAATAGGGAATGCTTCCAAACATAAACTAAGACATTATTAATCACTCAGAGCCATAATTACAGCATAAATTACTATCTTGTATGACCCATTGTGTACTCCTCATATTAGAGCTTTCCTGGCTCCACTTTTGCTGACAGATTTCAAATGTCAGGTTAGTGTGCTTGCCTTTTGCCCCCATTTCTAAATTTCTGCGAAGAGTTTGCAGCAGCCTGAAACATGTTAACCAGCTATATTACAAATTTATTTTGGAATTAATAGGCTTTTGATGCACAAGTGAAAGGTTTTCCTGTAAGATTCATTATTACCAGAAATATTTCAGCCTTTTTTTTAACATAAATCTCCGTGCTGCACAGTGTTCTGTATGGTTGATTTTGTTGGAAACCTAACCACAAGATAATTAAAGGGACAGTTTATATGAAATCTAACTACAAACTGTGATGGATTAAATACAACTGTCAATAAATTTGCCTCACTAAAGAACACTGCTGCCAGTTGTACTCAGAACCGTCCTAATGCCAAGAAATCTTTCTCTGTCCCTGGTGGTGTGTTGATCTCTATTTGGTCCAGATGGACTTCAGGTCTTGGGATGCATTGCATTTGTAGAAGAATGTCATCACTGACACTGATACTAATCGGATTAATAAATTAAAGATTGTTAACTCTCCATTAATGCTGACTAGTGTCAAGTCCCTGGGATGTCCATCTGGAAATGATTAGAAACTATTATACCAAAATAGTCTACTTAGATACCATAGACAACGTTTAGTCTTCAGATCCTCCTAGTCCAGGGGTTGGAAAACTATGGCCTGCAGCCTGTTTTTGTAAATAAACGTTTTATGAGACTCAGCCACTTAATGTCTCTTACTGCTTTTGCACTGCAATGGCAAGACTCAGGTATTTCCAACAGAGACTATGTGGCTTACAAAGCCAAAAGTATTTACTATCTGACCCTTTACAGAAAAGTTTGCCAAACCCTGCCCTAGACAATGCGTACAGAAATGGACTGGCCTGCTTTCTTCTCCTTTTTTCTGTATGAGACAAAATGTGCTTCTGCGTGGCACAAACTGATTGCTAGACTCTTGTCTTACCAAAAAGGGTGCAGATTGTGAGTTAAAGGGACAGCATAGGTGACATCATTCACTCAGATGTATTGTAAAAAAAAAAAAAAAAAGCACCCTGAGGATGAGCTATCAGGGCAAGATGTAGCCTATTGGTTTTACATTCCATTGCTCTCCCTATTTCAACTTGACAGAGTAAGCATTGTCTCATAATGAAGTTAATGTCTTCACTGCTGGCTTTCTTAGGAATCACTGACATAGGAGAAGTTTCGCAATTTCTGACCGAGGGAATCATCATGAAAGATTTTAGTCATCCCAATGTTCTCTCACTCTTGGGAATCTGCCTTCGAAGTGAGGGGTCTCCACTGGTGGTCCTACCATACATGAAACATGGGGATCTTCGAAATTTCATTAGAAATGAGACTCATGTAAGTATGTTATCAACCTTACTAACTGGTGAACTAGCTATAAGCTAACCAGCCTTCCAAAATGTGCCTATTTTGAGTATTTTTAAAAGCTTTTAGCAGAGGAAACACATATAAAACGATGGCACCATTCAAGTGTTTGGAGGCCAATTCAGTTCACTTGTACCTCAAAATCCTCTATCCTGGTAGGAAGACAGTGATACCTAGAAGGGTTCCCTGGGGGCAGTGATTCTTACCCTCCCTGCAAGCAGCCTTGCTCTACCATCTCCCATAAAGGTAGATGTAGTCATCTTTGTGTGCCTACTTTGTGACAGAAAAAGCACAGCACAGGAGACAAGACCCAGAATGAGCCTGAGTCCACATAGAGTTTTAACTTTAGAAGGAAAGACATTGGAAATTAATTATAATTCTATAATAATTAATTATAAATGAGTCTTACTTACTGTTTTTCAAACTTGCTGCCCACTCTTCTGCCTTTGCACTTGCTAATCTCTCTCTGAAGTACTCTTCCCCCAAATATCCACATATCTCACTTAGTCACTGACTTCTACTTTTTGCCCTAATGTGTCATCTTCAAAATGAAGCTCCCCTGACCTGTCTAAAATTGCAGCTGACCCCTACATCCTCATGCTTTCATTCTGTCTCTTTCCTCTGCTTTATTTTTCTCTATCCCATCATCTGATACACTAGGCCTGAGTAATCCAATACTGTGACCACAAGCCATAGATGAAATGTAGCTAGTCCAAATTGAGAAGTGCTGTACTTGTAGAATACATCCCAGGTTTTTAATACTTAGTATAAAAAAAGAATGTAAAATACCTCAGTAATTGTTTATGCTGATTACATGTTGAAATGATAATATTCTGGATATGCCGGGTTGAAAGCATATTGTGAAAATTAATTTTGCTTGTTTCTTTTTAATTTAATGTTACTATTAGAAAATTTTAAATTACTTATGTGGCTTGTGTGGTATTTCTATTGAACAGTGTTCTACTAGGCAATAAATAAGTAATAGCTGTATGCGTGTATAGGTAGGTAGATACAGATGTGTAGACACACACACATACACACATCCCATTAGAAAGCTTAAGAGAGTAGGGTTTTTTATTTTTTGCTCACTACTGTGGCTCTAACACCTAAAATATCAGTAGATATTTGTTGAATGAACAAACGGATCATTACAAAAGAGGTTCTTAGACTTTTGCATGTGAAAGTTTTCTTAGTGACATTTATGCCGATTCCTAAAAGCTGAGCAAGTGATGTACAGACCAGGACTGGGAGAGGAAAAGGTGTCCCCAGAACCGAAGTCACAGATGACTCCAGGGTCCTTCTTGGCTCCTGTGTCCAGGCCTCTGTGGGAGTTATAAAGTAGTTTTACTCTCAATCAAAAACAACTTAATAAACATGGGATCAGGTTCTCAGAGGAAATCATCTCTAGAGGATAAAGAAACATTTTGCATTCAACCAAAAGAATAAAATACTCTCTGACAGTGAATTTTGGCAAACATGAATTTACCTTACAAAGCATAAAACTTTGGTCTTATCATAGCCACTTTTCCACTCTAACTCTTGCCATTACCCTGACAAGTTCATCTAGTTGGATATGCTACTTTCTCTAGGTATTATTCCCCTAGGGTTAAAACATAATAGAGATTTCCTATTATACAGTACCATGGCCTTTTATAGTCCAAGGAGTTTGTACATTATAACGAGTAACAGAGAAGCCAAATATACAGGAACTGACCAAATACACAGGAACTGGCCTTTGAACATACTGTGCATTAAGAAGACTATAGCCCTCCTTGCAGGGTCTGCAGTGCCTGACTCTAAAGCTCACAAAGTCCACAGAGGCTACTTAAGAAGACACATCCTATTCCTGATGGCCAGGCACCAGTAAAGCTGTCAGTCACAGTGACCGTGTGATTTCAGATATAGTTCTCATAGTTCCTAAAGGCATTACCTTATCCATCCAGTTTTGTGTGCTGAGCTTATTGAGAATGAGCTTTCCTGTTCTCCATGTGGGTCCAGACCACTGGAGTTGTGAGCTGGTGCTTCAGTACCGGCAGGATGGCTTCTGATGTGATTTATTTCACTAAATTGTAGGCTTTAGAACCTAACAGATTTAAATGAAAATCCTAACTCCATAACTTACCATTTGAGTAGTTTGGGCTGTTTTTTTTCTCTCTTAACTTCCTATATTAACCATGTATTTCTGATGCTCTGACTTCTAGGCCTTGCTGACCCTGGAGGGACTGCCCCTCCCAGAATTAGCAAATTCCCAGAAGTATTGAACAACTCACCTTCAAAGGGCATGCCTTTCATCACCAAACCAACCACTCCAGAGCCCATACCCCAACCATCTCCTTTAAAGAGCTCTCACAGTCTGGAACACTATCCACCTGCCCTAATCTCTTCAAGGCCAGGTACTAGTCTACTAGAGACAGTCCCCATACCCCAGAGCCTGCTGAAATTACTCAAACCAGGCAATCCTGAGCCTGCTTACACTGCTTCACCCATTCCTGCCCATAGATGTCACAATAACGGCTCTTACCTACATTTCCCCCTTGCTCTTTCTGCCTCCTAATTGACCCTGGTGCTTCTCTGGGTGGCCTTTTATAACAGAGCATACCTCCTCCTCTTGGAAATTGTGAGTAACAGCCTTTCCAATGGTAGTTGTTCCCATCTGATGACCTTACCATACCTGAAAAATAATAAAAATCTGCATTTTAAAACACCTCCAGTTCCCCCTCAGGAAAATGGAGCCTGTATCACCTGCCTTACAGAAGAGTATAAGGACTAACCAAAATTTATAAAAATTATCTAGCATGGTACTTTTGCAAATAATAGATAATTAATAAATGATTGCTATTATCAACAGGGCACAAGTTATTATTTGAAACAAGGTAATGCTTATAAACATTTCAGAATTCTGAAATCATAGCTAGAACAGTAAAATCTTAGTTTATGCATTTCCAATTCTCTTTGATTACAGAACCCAACTGTAAAAGATCTTATTGGCTTTGGTCTTCAAGTGGCCAAAGGCATGAAATATCTCGCAAGCAAAAAGTTTGTCCACAGAGATTTGGCTGCAAGAAACTGTATGTAAGTATAAAAATCTCTGTGCCTGCAGTCCAAATTAAGTGACAAGGAGGAATCTTTCCCACTTTGTAGGCTAGTGAGGATGTTTCCTCTTCTCCTGCAGAAGTCCTTAATTTCCGTTACAGTTTTAAATCGATATGTAAGCACTAGGGATGTAGGTGGGGCTACCAGGGTTTATCAAACAGAATTTAAAAGGAATTCTCCAGAGGGGTTCTGAAACAGCTGTTGTGTGCTCTTGCCTTTCTTTTTACTTCCCACCCATAGCCCCCAGTGTTGTGGTTTCACACTGAGTTAGTGTTCGGAGGGGAGAATTTGATCTTCAGCATTTTACAGGGAAAAGGAGAGGGCTGGTAACACAAATATCAACATATTGTAACTTCCCAAGAATGGATTTGAAGTCAGCCTGCAGAATCCCTACCAAAAATGGTATTTGGGAATGAATATACAAAGAACTTTATTTGTGTCTGGCTGCCTGGGCTGTATAATACAACAGTCAACAGTTTGTAATTGATTCAGTGCTTTCCCTTATATAGCACTGATTCATGGCTTATGGTATGTGTGAATGAGAGAACTGTGCTGTTAATTTCCTACCTTGGTTTTGGTCAGTACAACAACATAAAAGCTAGTGTAAATGAAGACTACATAGCCTCAGATAGAAAATATTGATTTTTATTGAACCTTGCTATTTTCCTAGATGATGTTCCATGTACTCTTTTCCTCTTATACCTCACTGGTGAAACATGTGAGTTGTATGTACTAGCCTAGCCCACTTAGAATGAAAGAGTAAAATAATAGTTCCTTGTCATATCTCCCTCATAAAACTAAGTATTACTAATAAGTTGACAAGTGAATATTAGTGATTACTTTGGATAATCAGTTGGCATACTCAATTCAGCAAACAAGGAAAGCTGGGAAGGTCGCCAATTTTACTACTTCTCCAGAGCTACATTAAAGCAAAAAAGATTTTCTTGTACCACATCAATCATAATCTCTTTCCTTGGCCTGTTGAATTTGAAATGTAAATGTCAAGCATCTTTATTCAAGAATTCTGTTGAAATTTAGTGCTAAGTCAATACAGGCCAGATGAAGTCCTCCCTGCAAAGTTATGGATTTCAGATACTGAAGTCGCTTGTTCTAATCCAGAGAGATTCAGCATTGCTACAAATTGTTTTCTTTCAGTCACCAATAATAATTTTTCTTCTTCCTGTAGGCTGGATGAAAAATTTACTGTCAAGGTTGCTGATTTTGGTCTTGCCAGGGATGTGTATGATAAAGAATACTATAGTGTACACAACAAAACAGGTGCAAAACTGCCAGTGAAGTGGATGGCTTTAGAAAGCCTGCAAACTCAGAAGTTTACCACCAAGTCAGATGTGGTAATGTATTGATCTTTCTGTCCTCTTTTACTTTCATATCCAATTTTTTAGTAGTTTTATGGAAACTTAATTTAAAAAAAAAAGAACCTTCAGCACCACTAATTTCAGTTTTATTCATGAGTTAAAATGAGCTTGTCTACCAGGTATCCATAGTATGTTTTCATAAATTCATTCATTTATTCAAAAACATTTTTTCAGCATATCAGCATTTTAGGTCCTTGGGAAGACCAGAGCTGAAACAGGTATGAACCCTGTCTTCCAAGAGCTTTTGCTCAGTAATAAAGGGAAGGCGTTCTTTTTAATAACTCACACAAAGTAGACTAGGATTAGGCCATCCACTCATAGCTCAAGGACAGAAGAATTCCACCTAAGAAATCTGGATGCTGCAGCTGAGGCAGTTCTAGCAGTGAGGGCATTATCGCTGTGTCTAGCTAGAAAGGTACCCTCCTTCGTCTACAGAGATCATCCTCTTCTCAAAGAACATGCTTCTAAAGGCATGCACCTGAGCTCTGAGGATGGACAGGACACTCACATGGAGAGCCGTATCTACCATACTGCCCTTCCACCTGATGGAAGAGGTGGTGCTTGAAATGGGCCTTAAAGGAGGATGAAATGGTCAATGAAGTATAAAACCCCATTCCAGGTGAGGTAAAGGGGCAGGAAAGTATACACCTCTTTAAAGTTCTAAGGAAACAGTAAGCAGTGGTGGGTTGGCAAAAATAGAGGGAAGTTATGAGAATAAATTGAGAAAAATGTTTTCATAGTAGATCATAGAGATCCTATGAAAGCAAACTGGGGAGTCTGGAATTTATTCTCTGGCCATGTGGAAACATTCAAATGTAATCAGATTACACTATAGTCTTTCTTCATTCTGTAAGATGTTTTGAGAGGAGTAGATGCAGGAAGACAAAGTGAGAGATAGAACTTAATATATAAATTGTTAAGAACAGAAATGAGATGGAAGGGAAAGTATCTCAGATATAGAATCAGCAATGTTTAGAAAGAAATTGATGAAAGTCAAAGCTGAGCAAAGATATATACTGACACAATTACAAATACTTGAAGCAGAGGAGCAAAAGCCAGTTGAGCCTTGAACATATTGAGTTTGACTTAGGAGTAGGACATACAGACAGAGAGGTCTCTCAGGCAATTGGAAATGTGGATCTGCAGCTTGTACAACCTCTTTGCTTGTCTTAGTCAACTCCAGCTGGTGGGACTTGAACATGGCTACCTTCTCCTGCTGGGGAGAAAGTAATAAGCTCTCTGGTGTCTCTTCCTATAAAGGCGTGAATCCTATCCTCAAGACCTCATCTAAACCTCATTATCTCTCAAAGGCCCCATCTCTAAATACCATCATAATGAGAGTCAGAGTTTCAACATATGAATGTGGAAATTGGGGGCACAGTTCGGTCCATAGCAGAGGTCAAAGCTGGAAATAGGCTTTTGAGAGTCCAAGTACAATTATTCAGAGGAACCTACATATATGAAATGAGGGAGAAAATCAGAGACATGGGAGACCCTGAGGAAGAGAAAATTTCGAGAAATGAGATATGGTCAGCAGGGTCCACTACTACTCAGTGCACAGGAAGCGTCTTGGGAGCTGAGTGACTTGACTCATTTGGTCTAGTGTGCTGAGGAGCCTGAGTCTTGAATGGAATATAGAACATTTATTCTTTTTGCCTTTAATAAATCAAGAGGACTATAACATTAGTGTCTCAGTCCTTGAGGCTAACAACTGAAAATGGGAAAAGTACAAACTGGTGACATCAGCAAACAAGGTGGGTAAAAAGTAATGTTAACGGACAGCATACTGCAAAAGAGAAAGAGTTGGCAACTATTAAGATAATAGGAGACAGGGATCTGAGTGTGGCATTGGGAGGCAAGAAGTCATCCACCCTCCGCTCTGAGAGTCAGCAAGAGGGAGAGGTGTGAGTTTCAAAGACATTGTGGTCTTCAAGTGAAAGCAGAGTTTCAGTTTCTGAGGAAGCAGGGAAGACACTAGAGAATAAGTTGAGGGTGACTGAGAGCCTGTTTTCAGTAAAGAGGTGCATCACAGGACATGGTGGAGGAATGGGACTTTGAGGTAGGTAAAATCAATGAGAGGATGTGATAGCCCATTCTAGAACTTAATGCCTGGGATCCTGACCCTGAAATACTCTGAAAAAGATAAAAGAAGTGAGTACTAGAGAGGTAGGCTGGGGACAGTTTAGTGATGGTGGCAGGTGAAGGTATATAAGGTAGGGAGAATTAACCCTTCCTCAAAGAACATGTATTTCGTCGAGACTTGACTGCCACCAGTAAGAACCAGAACCAGCTCTTACAACTCAATAAGAAGAGAAAATAACCCAATTTTTTTAAATAGGCAAAAGATTTTAATAGACATTTTACCAAAAAGCTATATGAGCAGCTGGCTTATTAGTACATGACAACATATGGCCACACAAAGACTTGTCCCTGAATGTTCACAGTAATGTTATTCATGATAGCCAAAACCCAGGAGCAATCATAAGGTCTGTCAGCTGGCAAATAGGGAAATATCTATACAACAGAATAATACTATTTAACAATATAAAGGAACCACTGATGTGCACTACAACATGGATAAACCTCAGAAACATTATTTCAAGTGAGAGAAGGCAGACTCAAAAGATTACATGTTGAATGATTCCTTTATATGAAATGTCTAGAAAGAGGCAAATCGTAGGAACAGGAAACAGATCAATTGTTGCCTGGGCCTGAGGCGGGGGAGAAGATTGACTACCAACAGGCATGCAGGAACTTTGTAGGGTGTTGAAATTGATCTAAAACTGAATTGTGATGATAGCTGCATAACTAAATTTACTAAACATCATAGAATATGCACTAAAAACTGGCAGATCTTATAATCATAAATCACACCTCTGCAAAGTTATTAAAGCAAAAAAAGCCTGATGAAATTTTGGAAATTCACGGCAAGGATTGGGATTCTCAGCTCTTTGACAACTCTGTGCGCACACACCACTACCTCCACAAAAAAATACACACACAGGGAGAGGGAGTGGGATGAATTGGGAGTTTGGGGTTAATAGATGCAAACTATTACCTTTGGAATGGTTAAGCACTGACATCCTGCTCATAGGACTGGTAACTATATCTAGTCACTTATGATGGAGCATGATAATGTAAGAAAAAATAATGTATACATGTAGGTGTAACTGGGTCACCTTGCTGTACCGTAGAAAATTGACAGAACACTGTAAACCAGCTATAATGGAAAAAACAAAAATCATTATAAAATGGAAAAAAAACACGCACAGCAAGGAGGCCAGCATTTCTTATATGGCAACTATCACTCAGATAATTGACTGGAAATTTACATAGGCTTCTATAGATATGACATGCTATATCTCTCTCCCTTTCATTGGAAGACATTATACTGCACTACAGAAAGGGTGAACCTGAGTAATCTATACAGTACCGCTTGGGCAAATGGTTATTGATTGCATGGATAAATTTGCATAAAGTTTCATTTCCAGGATAGCACAATCTTTTGAATGTTGACATAGAACATTTCCAAAAGCATGTAATAAACTGTAAACCAACAAGGAAAAACTTGCCTGCTTATAAAAGGTCTCCTTCCTCGAAAATGCCCAGATGGAATTCAGCTAAAGTCTGAATACTCTCGACACCCTTTCAAACAAAATGGAAGTGTCTCTATATTTGCAGTTACTTATACCTAATATTGCACGTGTGTCATGCTTAGTATAAGTGCTTCCATTAAAGTCAGTACTGACTTCTCAGTTCAGCCAGCTATTTTTTTCATCCTGTTCATCATTCTGCAGCATTTAACATTGTCAACCACTCCTCCTCTCTTGAAATGTCCCCCTCCTTTGGTTGACAAGACAATCTACCATCTAGTTTTTCCCCTGCTAATAGGCTGTATTTTCTTTGCCCTTGACAGTGTCTTTCTTCTGTTACAGCCTGTACTACTCTCCTCCAAGATTTTGGTTTTCAGGTGTCAGCCTCTCTCAACAATTTCAGCCATTCCCACCAACAGTCACCTTTTGTGATTTTTTGGTTTTTTGTTTGTTTTGTTTTGTCTTTTTAGGGCCATACCCACAACATATGGAAGTTCCCAGGCTAGGGTCGAATCAGAGCTGCAGCTGCCGGCCTACACCACAGCAACAGCAATAAGGGATCCGAGCCGCGTCTGTGTCCTACACCATAGCTCACAGCAACACCAAATTCTTAACCCACTGAGCGAGGCCAGGGGATCGAACCTGAGTCCTCATGGATACTAGTCAGGTTCTTTACTGATGAGTCATGACAGGAATTCCCTCAACGATCACCTTTGAAGCTCTGTTCCTCAGTGTTTTCATCAGCATCACAGATTCATTGTGTTCAAATTCTTTCCTGCCAACTGTCAATGCCTTACTTCTTAATTTCTTCTATTAATAGTATCACCATTGTGCAATAAAGCAACTCTTCACCCTTTTTATTGTGCGGTTCTTTCAGTTGTGAAGATTGGCTACCATTGTATGACCACCACTATCACAACCAGGATATGAAACAATTCCATCACCCCCAGAAAATCTCCTTATGCCTCTTTGTAATCAACCCCTGCTGTAAACCTAGGACCTGAAAACCACTGGTCTGTTTTCTCTATATATAGTTTACCTTTTCTAGAGTGTCATAAAAATGGAATCATACAGTAAATAGCCTTTGAGTCTGTCTCCTTCACTTAGCATAATGCATTTGAGAGGTATCAGTAGTATCTACGTATCAGTAGTTACTCCTTTTTCACTATGGTAAAAAAAAAAGCCAAACATATAAAATTGACCATATTAACCATTTTAATGTGTACAGTACAGTAGTGTTAATCAGTGCAACTGATTTCTAGAACTTCTTCACCTTGAAAAACTGAAACTCTGTATCCACTGAACATTTCCCTTCCTCCAGCCTCTCTGGCAACCACCATTCTACTTTATGTTTCTAGGAGCTTGACTACTTTAGATACCTCATTGTAAGTGAAATCATGTAGTATTTGTCTTTTTCTGACTGCTTTACTTCATTTCGTATAATGTCCTTAAGCTTCATCCATGTTGTAACGTATGACAGGATTTCCTTTTTTAGGATAAACAATATTCCATTGTTTGTGTATACCACGTTTTCTTCATTCATTTATCTGTCGATAGACGTTTACATTGCTTCCATCTCTTGGCTATTGTGAGTAACATTGCTACAAATATGAGTGTGCAAATATGTTTTCTAGGTAATAATTTAATTTCCTATGAATATATGCCCAGAAGTAGGATTGCTGGGTCATATGATAATTGTTTTTAATTTTTTGAATACTCTTTTCCATAACAGAGTAATTCTTTCCTTTTCATTCTTGAGTAGCATTCCATTATGCAGATGTTCCACATTGTGTTTTTCCATTTGCCACTGAAGGATATTTGGGTTCTTTCCAGTTTTAGGCAATTGCTTGTATATAATTAAAATTGCTATAACATTTGCTTCTAGGTTTTGTGTGAACATAGTTTTTATTTCTCTTGGGTAGACATCTAAAAGTAGGATTACTGGGTTGGAAATTAAGTGTATTTTTATCTTTATGACAAACTGCTGAGTGTTCCACAACAGCTGTGTTATTTCAAAATCCTGACAGGAATAATTCTAGTTGTTCAGCATCCTCATCAGCACTTGCCATTGTCAGTTTGTGGAATTTTAGCCATTCTTATAGGATGTAGTGGTGTCTCATTTTCTTTTTAATCTGCATTTCCCAAATAATTAATGACGAACATCTCTTCATGTGCTTATTTGCTGACCTTTTGTGGAATGTCTACTCAAGTCTTTTTTCATTTTTTTTTAAGTTTTAGAATCTATTAAAAAATGTGTTGTTTGGAGTTCCCGTAGTGGCTCAGTGGTTAACAAATCTGACTAGGAACCATGAGGTTGCGGGTTCGATCCCTGGCATCACTAAGTGGGTTAAGGATCCAGCATTGCCGTGAGCTATGGTGTAGTCTGCAGATGCGGCTCGGATCCCACGTTGCTGTTGCTGTGGCTATGGCGTAGGCCGGCGGCTACAGTTCCTGTTAGACCCCTAGCCTGGGAACCTCCATGTGCCACGAGTGTAGCCCTAGAAAAGGCAAAAAGACAAAAAAAAAAAAAAAGTTGTTCGTTATTTTATTATTGAGTTAAGAGTTCTTTAAATATTTTAGTTATAGGTGTATGTTTTCAGATACATGTTTTTACAAATATATTTTTCGAGTCTTTGGCTTGCCTTTTCATTTTTATAATGGTATCTTTCAAAGAACAGATGTTTTGATTTTCATTGAAAATGTTATCAATTTACCAGTTGTTAAATTTTATCAATGTATCTATTTTTTTAATCAATTGGGTTTTTTTACAAATTGTGTTGTATCTCAATTTACCTACTCTTGAATCCTCAAATTTGACCTCTGTTCCTTGATTGCCTCAGTAGTGTGCCTTTCTATCACTTTTTATAGTTTATAACATCTCTCACCTCTAATATCTGCTTTGATCTTCACCTTTGAAAAAGTTAGGCAGAGATTCTTCAGATGAGCTCACTGCTGGTGCTCAGACATTCAGAAAGTCTTGACCATTCAAACGATAAATACGAATGGCAGAGCTCTCCTGTCTTGAAACTAAAACCAACTTGTTTCCATCATTCCTAGTGCACCAAAATTGAACACCTCCCTCTTCCTTTGTCCCTCTCTCCCCTTCTCTCTCCCTCTCCCCTTCTCCCCCTCTCCCCCTC
>PVHT020000105.1:1231706-1338799 GCA_004024745.2 Catagonus wagneri | reverse complement strand
CCCTCTCCTCTGCTCCCCCACCGCGCCTCTGTCTTCTCCTTCACTGCCCCTGCCTCTACCATCCTGTCTGTCCAAGCTGTTAAGAGGAGTTTGGAATGCAAAAGATTCATTGCTTTTCCTGCAACCGCCTCCCTCTAACCTTTTCTGTCTCATGAGTCCTCCAACCCTTCTCCGATACCCAGTTATTGCCCAAATCCTGTGATTCTTCATAAATTTATCCATCTCTTCCCCCTTTTTTGTGAATTTGCCTGCCAGTGTCCTATATAGCCTAGGCTGTCAGTTAGGGAGACCTGGTCACACACAAGCAATCAGCCTCTCAGAACTTCAGTTTCCTCATCCAGAGCAGCTACAAAACCTGTTACATTACAGTATTGTTACAAGGATTAAATATAGTCTTTTTTTAAAGGGCATGATGCCTGCCCATGCCAGGCTTATTCTATGACACATACTCTCTCCCACCACTCTAATTCAGGAGTTCAGTCTCCTAAGGTTCTGTGTTACTAGTATGCGGTAGCAGCCCTCACTTACTCCTGTTCAGAAACCTCCGAACCCATCTCCATACTGTGGATGGGCTTCTCCTGTTTGCCCAAGTAGAGTGTTTACAGATGCAATCTCCTGGAGCTCAACCCAGGTCATGTCCCATTGATTTCGATTTAACCCACATTCAACCCTGAAAACCCCCACAATATGGTCCCCTTTCAACCTTATCTCTCCCCCCGTCCCTTCATCTATTCCACCCATCAAGCAGTGACCTCTTGTCCTTATGGTTCAAAAAAATACAGGAGTTCTCTTACCCCTGGGCCTATTCCCTCCATCCAGAACACTCTTTCTGCCCTCACAGTGCATGTATCTGTAAAACAAATTCTCCCTGTTCCTCAAGACTGCTATGATGTTATTTTCTTCTCAACACCTTTCTCGGTACCTCACTATTATCCCTTTGCCTTTTTCACAACATTTGTACCTCTTTTCTATCATGGCTTTATATCACAGTTATTAGATCTACTGTTCTACGTGACAGTTAATTGCATAATACTCTTAACCCTGTTAAATCAGCTCTAACCCTGTTAAATCTTAACCCTGTTAAATCAGGCTCTAAGGCCTATCCAGTTAACTTGGAGAGTAGCCTACTAGTACATCTTCAAGGGTCAGTAGATATTGTTAAGTTGATTCAAATTCTAATGTAAATGCTAGAACTTGAAGTTCAACACAGTGAAGTTGTCAGAGTGACTCATAAGATTTTCAGGTTTTGAAAACATTGATTTTAAAAGGCTACGAACACAGCAAAGTTATCTATTGCCCGCCTGGGAAGGAGTTGGTTTTCTCTCTTTGAACAAGGATGTCAGTGACCTTAAACGGATCTTGCATTAGAGCAAAGAAAAAAAAGTCATTAATGGGGATTTGTATCAGCAACTGCAATGTCTACCTGGTTTCTTTCAGAAACACATGCTTTATTCTCCTTCCTGCTGAGTATTACGAACTACACTTGCTTCTCAGTGTTATGTTTTCCTGCTCTGCCTGCCTGGTCTAAATTCTCTTTCCTCACCAAGCTGCTTTTTCGCAGGGCCTTATTTCTGCTTCCTGCTTCCCTGAGCTTCTTGGTCTTGTGAGTGTCCTGGAAGTGTTGCTTTGTGAGAACTGATTTCTTGGGTCCTCTGCCCAGGGGTGACCCACACATGCTGACTTAACTCTCATTGTGTCATTCTTATCTTGGCACACGTCCAGGGCGAGATAACATGTATGACCTAAACTAGTCCAACTAGAGTACTTTAAATCAAGAAACTGCATAATTAGCGAAGTTTAGAAGACCAGACGAGATCCAAGACTCAGAAACTCTTTAGTGTTTATCCCAGTGTGCGTTCAGATTTACTGGCAGAATTTTAGCAAGTCAGTCAACCTCTCTGTGTCCTTGTGATTGTCCTATAAAGTATTCTTACAACTGTTTTACATTAATCTCTTCCTTAACATTTTCAAAATACAGTTAATTTATTGAATTCATTTTCAGTAGAGAGCCTTGAAGCCTAGCAGTTTTACTACTTCTGATTTTTAATACAGATTTTTATTTTACTGACTCAGACCTTCTATTTAACATTAAGTTTTAGATATGGTTACATTTCTTAAGGAATATTTACATTCATTTGGAAATCCCACAAATTTAAATTTTGGAAGGCTTGTTTTCTTTTTTCGCTTTAACTAATAACCTAAAATTGTATAGAAGCTACTGGAATAAAAGGGTATAAACATGTTAATGTTTTGACCCTATAAGAGCAAACTGGAAAATACACTCTACTAACTACTGATGAAATCATAAATCTTCATATGCACATCAGATATTCTTCTTGAAAACTTTACATTTACTTGTCATCTAAACTTTATCCAATTTTGGTTTAAACAAGTTATAAAATGTATAGCTTATTAATAAATTGGCTTTAAGGAAAATTTTGCCCAAAACAGCAAGAGTATTGAATACTTAACCAAGCTGTGTTATAAAGACCTACTCATCACCTTTCACATCTATACAGTCACACTCCCCTCACCTGGATTCTCCCCTCCCTTGTTTGACCAGTGGTCCTTTGGCGTGCTCCTCTGGGAACTAATGACAAGAGGAGCACCACCTTATCCTGATGTCAACACCTTTGATATAACAGTGTACCTGTTGCAAGGCAGAAGGCTCCTACAACCTGAATACTGCCCAGATCCCTTGTAAGTAAAGAATTCTGATAGAATCTTCTATAGTTCTTATATTCTTTACTTTTACGGAAATGTTTGCCTTTGAAGGTCATCACAGCATTGTTTCCTTTCTGAAACAGGTACGAAGTGATGCTGAAATGCTGGCATCCTAAAGCTGAACTCCGCCCGTCCTTTTCTGAACTGGTCTCCAGGATATCAGCGATCTTCTCTACTTTCATTGGGGAGCACTATGTCCACGTGAACGCTACTTACGTGAACGTCAAATGTGTCGCTCCATATCCTTCTCTTTTGTCATCCCAAGATAATGTTGATGGCGAGGGGGACACTTGATGGAAGGATGCACCTGCACCACCAGCCCTCTTCTGGAAAACATCATTGAACTGTCCAAACAACAGAGCACACTTTGTCCAATATTTTTTTACTGCCTGGCCACTGAAAGGCCACCAGGCATTTTTTTCTTTTGCCAAAATTGCACATGATGGGATTTATATTATTGTTTTAAATGACTGGATTCTAAGGAATTTGTCATCTGACAAAGCATCAGAGCCAGAAGCTTGGTCCCACAGATCAGTGATCAGCAGCAATCCTGTAGCTGTGATGATGCTCTGTCACATTCAGGCCAAAACCTGAGTGCCGGGTTAAAATTTTAAAAATCAGGATCCCACCTGATTTCATACAGGGAAATGAAGTAATGAATTTTGAGGGCTTCTTGATCACAGGAAATTCAAAAGATGTGGTAATGTCCAGGACAGAGGTGGTAGCCCCAGGACCAGGCTACTTGTTTAGAATTAAAGTGTTTCAAAGAACTTTTATTATATATGGTCATTAATATTTTTCATTAATGATGTCATTTTTCTATTAGGTAAACATTCCCTTTTAAATTTTTGTCTACACATTCCTTTTATTGGAGAACTATTCATAGAAAACACAGTCAACATTTCAAAACAGTAAAACATGAAATGTGTTTATAAATCAGTAGGAATATTTACATACTGTACATAGGCAACATTAGGGTTTTCAGAAAATAGCTTAGTTACAATGAAATATTTAATTGTCATTTAAAAATCAACTGAGAATGATACTGTTTTGATCCGAATGTGGACATTTAGATGTTTTGTCTTTTTTTTAAATGACAACTGAAAATAAAACAGATAATTTGTGATGATAAATGTTTTTTTAAAGATAATTCAGAATGTTTTTAAAGCAAAATACATCTGACTAAAAGCTTCATTGATTCCAAAGCCAAGAAAGGATCAATGAACTGGAAACAATAGCCTCTTTCTCAGGTGGCACCTTCCGACCCCCCAAACAATTGGAAAAAATAAAATTGGGGGGAGTCCAGTTTTGCATTAGGACATGTTTTGTGTTAAGCAAAACATTTTAGAAAAAATAAAAATAAATGCATCAGTTAAAGGTTCTGGCCATTTCACCTGGATGAACAGTTACTCTGGGCAGAACTTTTGTAATGTTTTGTTCTGTGGGATTTTGTGCTTACTACTGTATAATGCATGTGGCACAGGATACTCTGGTTTTGTCAATGTAAACATTTAAAGTATTATATTTTTATAAAAACGTTTATTTTTAATGATACAAGAAAACTTTTGTTAAGCCACAAAAATACTACACTGTGAACATTTCAGAAAAGGTATGTCGAACTTGGATTCATAACAGCATGATTCTAAATGGCTGTAAATAGTGATAAGGAAATATCCCGACTGCCAAGACACCCCACCCTCATTACATCACCAGGACTTGAAGCCAAGGGTCAGCACAGCAAGCTAAAACCCAGTGATAGAGTTGGGCTATCGTTGCAGGAGAGTGATTACAACCGAAAGCTCTTTGACAATGGTGGAACTTACCAGAAGACATAAGGAATTGTACTGCAGAGATATTCCTAATCACATATTACTCTTTCAGAAATGTAAAGAGTAATACTAATTCACAGAATGTTGTAAATGATGAATGAGGAAGAAAAAATCTGCTCTGCATAAGAACTGTCTCTACTGGTATCAAGAGAATGAATACATCAAGTAGAGACAACCCATCAACAAGATTACACAACTGTATATATACATGGGAAAGCTACAATGTGAAAATCATGTTTGCTATTTATAAACCTGTCCTTAGGTTAATGTATCTGGACAGACTGTGGGAGTAAGTGATTCTTCTAAGAATTAGATACTTGTCACTGCCTATACTTGCAGTTGAGCTGAATGGTACTTTGTATGTTAATAGTTGTTGTTCTGATAAATCATACAATTAAAGTGATGTATCATCTTGTATACTGAGAGTTGGTTATCGCTGGTCATGCTTGATTACCTATTCCATTTACATAATGACAGAGGAAGCCTAAGATTTATTTCACCTGGCTTCATCAAGTCATCCATTTATGAGGTTGTTAGTCAAGTTAATGCATGAGCACATAAAAGAATTTGCATCCTTGAATCTCAGAAAGTCTCTGCCTTTCTAAGGGTTGTTTCTTCTGAGCTGCTAAATTACCTTGCATTTCCCTGATAGACTTTCAGCTGCTAGAGCACCTGGTCCCCATTTTGGCTTGATCTTCTTCTCCAGCACCAGAAGATATGACAGTGGAACTGCAACTTCACAGTTGGCACAGAGATACTGAGTTGGGTATTAGAAGAGAGAGGCCTTCTTACCCCCTTAAAACTACCCTTTTTGGAGTTCCCATTGTAGCTCAGTGGATTAAGAACCCAAGATAGTGTCCAAGAGGATGCAGGTCTGGTCCTTGGTTTTGCTTAGTGGGCTAAGGATCCAGTGTTGCTGCAAGCTGCAGTGGAGGTCCCAAATGCAGCTTGGATCCAGTGTTGCTGTGGTTGTGGTGTGGGCCAGCAGCTGTAGCTCCAATTCGACCCATAGCCTAGGAATATCCTTATGCCACAGCTATGCCCATAAAACAAAACAAGCAAACAAACAAAAAAACTACCCTTTTCATCTAAACAGATTCCCACTCTAAAGGAGCCCCCAGGGCCAGGGTCTAAAGGAACTGCCTTCAGGTTATATTCGTAAGTATTCTTGTAATGGTAAAGGAATTCAAAGGTGATATTTTAGTCATTTAAGAATTATGTGGGGAGTTCCCTTCGTGTCTTAGTGGTTAATGAATCTGACTAGGAAACATGAGGTTGCGGGTTCGATCCCTGGCCTTGCTCAGTGGGTTAAGGATCCGGCGTTGCCATGAGCTGTGGTGTAGGTTGCAGACGCGGCTCCTATCCCCCGTTGCTGTGGCTGTGGCGAAGGCCGGCAGCTACAGCTCCTGTTAGACCCCTAGCCTGGGAAGCTCCATATGCCGCGGGTGCGGCTCTAGATAAAAGGCAAAAAGACAAAAAAAAAACAAAAAAAAAAGAATTATGTGGCACTTTAGAGCAATCTGATTTTTTTAAAGGTCCAAGTTTAAACCAGTAGCTACAAAATATGGGGGCCAATTCTTTAGTTACAGAGAATTTAATGCCTATATCCAAACTTCCTCTGCGCCAAGAGATGCATTTCCACAGGAAGTTCATCAAACCTCATACCCCTCATTCACAACTAGTGAATATTACAAAAGTGCATTTCTTAGATTTGTAAACCAACTTGAAGAGAATTCACAGTTTATAACTAAGTTTGTAGCTTTTAACCTTTGACCTATTTCTCTCATCCCTCAGCCCCTCTGGCTACTCCCTACCACCAATCTGTTTTCTGTATTTATGAGCCTTTTTGCAAGGGCTTTTTTTGGGGGGGGCAGGGGGAGAGGTTTGTTTGTTTTTTAGATTCCACATAATAAGTGAGATCATATGATATTTCTCTTTCTCTGTCTGATGTATTTCACTTAGCACAATGTCCTCACGGTCCATCTGTGTTGTGGCAAATGGCAAGATTTCCTTCTTTTTATGACTGAATAATGTTCATCCTTCTATGGACCCTTAGATAGTTCCCATGTCTTCTTAGCTATTGTAAATAATACTGCAGTGAACATAGGAGTGCATATACCTTTTTGAGTTAGAATTTTCATTGTCTTTGGATAAATGTCCAAAAGTGGAATTGCTAGATTGTATGGTAGGTCTATTTTTTAATATTTTGAGGAAACCTCATACTGTTTTCCACAATGGCTATGCCAATTTACATTTCCAACAGGGCACAAGGGTTTCTTTTTCTCTACATCCTCACCAGTGTTTGTTACCTCTTGTCTTTTTAATTATAGCCATCTTACGGGGTGTGAGCTGACAGCTCATTGTGGTTGGTTTTGATTTGCATTTCTCTGATGATGGTAATGTTGAGCATTTTTTCCATGTACCTATTGACCATCTATATGTCTTTGGGAAAATGACTATTAAGATTTTCTGCCTATTTTTAATTGTATTGTTATTTTGCAACTGAGTTGTGTGAGTTCTTTACAGATCTTGGATATAAATCATTATAAGATATATGATTTGCAAATATTTTCTCCCATTCTTCAGTAGTTTGACTTTCCATTTTGTTGATGGTTTCCTTTGCTGTGCAGAAGCTTTTTAATATAGTCACACTTGTTTATTTTTGCTTTTGATGCCTTTGCTTTTGGCGTCAGACTCAAAAAATTATCACCAAGACTCATGTCAAGGAGCTTACTATTTATATTTTCATCTAGGAGTTTTATATTTTCAGGTCTTATGTTCAAGTCTTTAATCCGTTTTGAGTTGATTTGTGTGAATGGTGTAAGATAGTGGTCCAGTTTCACTCTTTTGCATGTGCCTGTTCAATTTTCCCAACAGCATTTATTGAAAAGACTATCCTTTCCCCATGTATATTCTTGGCACCTTTGTTGTAAATTAATTAACCATATACACATACACACGTAGGTTTTTTTCTAGGATCTCTATTCTGTCCTATTGATCTATCTGGTTTTATGCCAGTACCATACTGCTTTGATTATTATAGCTTTGTAAAATAGTTTGAAATCAAGGAGGGAATCACAGTTTAAACATATCAAGTACAGCCTCTTAGTAAAGAAAATAAATCAAGCTCTGACTTATCTGGGCAAAATACTCTCTCAACCTAAGTTTCTTTGCCCATCACGTAGTTTAGTTCTACTTACTACACAAAGTTATTAAAGCACTAAAAAATAGTATGTAAATTCACCTAGCACACCATAATTGCTTGTAATTATGATATTATTATTATCTTAATTCTTGTAAAAGCCCACATGAACATAGCCTGTAGTTGATGAAAGGGAAATTAAGCCTAAAAGGAACCTTACAGATGTTTAAATACAAATTCTTACCCCATCCTTCACTTTGTAACTGCTTTATACAGTAAAACAAAGCTGTGATTCCACCTCATCCTTGGCCATTGATATGGCAGTACAGCTGGGGGTTTAGAAGAGCGACAAAGCAATAGGATGGTGGCACCTCTCCTCTTAGTGCAGGACACCTGAAAACCACCTCTATCCCATTTGGTTTCTCCAAACTCCCTACTGTTCCTTTAATCACTTCTCCAATGACTACTTTCCTTTTTCTTGTTTAGCCTTCAGACCTAGAATACTCAAAAGACATAGGAAAAAAAAAAAAAGCAACCCACCTAAATTATCAGAAAGTTGCAAGAAAGCACAAGAATAGGAGTTCCAATTCTTAGGATTGATGTCTGAAGATTATTTCTTTGCTTTGCTCAAATGGATAGTTAATGATTATTCAGACTCAGGAAAAGTACACTAAGAACAGTATTGTTATATGGTGTCATATATTATGTGGTGTGTGTTTTCAAGATAAGGCATACAGCACTAACATTATAATCCATTCAGAGGACTAGACATACCCAGCTGGATATACAGATATATAGGATTCACTGTTGTGGTGCTTTAGACAATATCAAGAGACAGGTATGCAGACGTTGTGCCCCAAAGGAAGAAATGCTTATGGCCTTTAATTCCATTAAATGTTTTTCCTTTTCATACTTGACATTTTTCTTCAGGACTATTTCAATTCCCTATCTATCAAAAATTGGAAATAACTTCAGTCATAGACCAGTGAAATATTTCAGTTCGTGAATTGAAGGTAATAAAACAGAGACTTGCCCAAACTGTCCTTTGTTGTAAATTACACCAGAGGTCTAGATTACGTCAGCCAAAGGTATTGATCACAATGCTGAGAGGTTTATAACTACTATTGACTTACCATGTGACCCTGGAGCAGAAATCTAGGAAAATTGCAAAAGCATATCTACGGTAATGAAAAGCCCATCATTAATAGAACTATGCTGTTGTCCAACTAGTACTGTGTTGGCTTCAAGGCAAACATTTAACAAATGCTGGAAACAGAAGGAACTTTTGTCTTCACTCTTTTCTCCATTCCATGTTTCTGAGCTATTCTGATGAATGTGTTTTCCTTCTTATCAATAAAAAGTATAGGGGTTTTTTTAATGATGTGAATCAGTTGCATATAAAATTAGTATCAAATATCCAAATAGCTCCTAATCCTTTATGATTACTTTTTTAATGAAGAGCTAGTTCCCTATATAGGTCAATATAGAATAGGGCTCAGGTCCTAGTATCCTGGGAAGTTAAACCCTATAGGGTTTAAGCGTTCTGAAAACTAGTTAGCATTGAAGAATCAACTCTTGAGATGAAAACAGCCATATTTAGGATTACATAAACAGGAATTTTTAATTTAACTACTAATTTAACATTAGTTTGAAGAACTGGATTAAATGATAATTAATTTTTATCCTTTGTTTAAGAAGAAGGCCTTTGTCTTTACACATTTATTCTTTTACTGTTACATGTGTACATTCTTTTCACCGCATGAGTTCCAGGCTGGCAAAAACATCCACTAATCCTTGAACTTCTGGGCTGGAACGACAAAAATGCATAAAATTTTACCAGGCCAAAAGAGATCAATTTTTAAAATCTTTGGCATCCAAACATGTCAAAAACCGTTTTTCACTGACTGCCCAAACCATTTGTATTCCCCATTATGGTCCATGGGATATGTAATATCAGTTCCTACTTTTATTGGGTAGCCTGGAATTTTTACACACCACATTTCGTTTCATTTTCCTTTACCTTTCTCGTCTGTTTATACTTTTCACAGTTGTTTTATGAGTTTTTTCTCTGTCTCTAATTCTAAAAGTGTTGGAAAGTGGTAATGGATAGACTACTGTCTGCCAGCCAAAGCCGTCACTTTGACGTTTGCCACTGTGTTCTGGTAACATCTGCTGTTTCCATTATAGTCAAGCTGGGCCTTCCCTTCTCTAGAACTGTGACTAAACAGCCACCATATTCATCAGTGGCAACAATCCTTGTAAATAAGAAATGCCAAATTTAGAGCCTTTGTGAAATCCTGCCCCAAACTTCTGAAGTGAGACATATGATCTTCAGAGATTATCTCACTACTATCAATAACGAAAAATTACAGAAAAACCCAAATATCCTATCAGGATACTTTTGCAAAACTGTTCCTGATTTTTTTTTGTGAGACTATGAGAATTTAAACTAGCTTCAGCAGTATCTAAAATGTCTATGGAAACACATGGGTAAAGTAAGAAATCCCCATCACAAAGATACTAAAAAAATTTTTCAGATAGAAAATACCCACTGTTAAAACTGCACAGATTTTTTTTTCTGAAAATGAATTTAATTAATAAAAGTAATAATGATAATAATGATCTCATCCCAAGACATGTCATAGGAATTAATGACTGTCTGGAAGCTAATGGGCTAAGGTAATCCTCTCAGGAATTGGTCTTGCTTAATGAAATGCTGTTAGTTTAGTAAACGAATGCTTATAATGACAGAAAGTAAAAAAACAAGGCTGCCACAATTGAGCCTGCTTGATTCACAGGGGGGAAAATGTTAATTTGTCATGGGCTGCACTTATTCATTTTTTTCTATTCATTTTTAATATATCCTTTATATTTTTTTCTTTCATACATTGATCTACTTTTAGTCTGAAGAAATATTTACTTAAGGGTTGTTATACTGACAGAGATTTAAGTTGCTAATAAAAATGTAACTCCCTCTAGTGCAGGCATATCAAATTTTAAATTATGATTACTTTGAGTCATTGTATTTTAAGTACTCTGATGTGAAGAAAATGTGGATCCTCCATGTGAGTTTTAGAATATTGTTACAAATATAGTTGGCTTAGACAGCATTATTCAACATATTATTCCAAGGTTATTCTAACAACTGACCTCCTGATTCTGCCCTCTCCACATTGATTCTTTCTTAGAATCTAAAACCAGCTGCCAGAATTATATATCTATGTCATTTGCCTGCTTGAAAACCTATGCCAGTTCCTAGATGTTCCTTGCATCAGTTCTTTGTATTGCCAGATCTTGTTTTGTTTATTTTTACTATAAAATATAGCCTCATGAAAAAAAAATATTGGTTGGACAAAAAGATATAAAGTGGACAAGAAATGTCCTCTGACCATTCTTCCACACTTGCCATCCTCACTCCCCACAGGTAACTTATGTTAACCCTTTCTTATAATTCTTCCAGAATTATCCACCCTGCATTTGTTCTAAACTAAAGCGGACACTTCTGAACATCCTTCAAAAGCCTCCATTTCACTGACCAAACTGCTACTTAGCATAATCTTTTTAGACAAGACTATCTCTCAACCTCTGTCTCTTTGAAATTCCACTAAAAATAATCCCCCTTTTGATATGAGCTCTATAAACAGGGTTAGACCAAGCTCTTTGGACAACCCTCCCTCCACCCCCCCTAGCTGGCTTATAATTTGGTGTCTCTTAAAATTGATGTTCTTTAAATATTTTCTCAACTTTTATTTAAATTGAGGAGATTTAAATGATTTTCTCTTAAAAAATTAAAAAACAGATTTACTTATTTTCACTTAAAAAAGCAGAATTGATATACTAAAAAAAACAATAAAATCTTACATTTTTCTAAATTTGTAGTTCTCTTTTGCAGTATTCCAAACCAGTCAGCTTGGAAGTTATAAACATTTTAAACTTAATAAAAATAAAACATCTATTCCTCATAAGCTGCATTCTGTGAGGATTATTTCAGAATTTCAGCTGACGACTTCTAACTGACTGGAACTGCATTAACGTGTGGCAAACATACACTACAGAGATGGGTTGTTTACTGTAGCAGGTTACTCTGCTTCACTCCGACTGTCCTTTTGGCAGGAGCACATGTAACCTAATTTTGTCCGTTACATAAGGAGCTACATGTGGAAACCTGAATCGCCTCACATCATATTACCGACTTAATCCAGTCATAATTCAGGGTCCAGTGACCTGGCAGGCATCACCCCCACCCTTACTCTTATTCTGGATAGAAGTGCTATAGTATAGAGCTTTAGGTGGACACACTTTGGAATCAGACAGTCTACGTTTGAATCACTTCCACCACTTACCAGTGAGGTGATTTTAGACTACTTGTTAGTAGTCTAAAATCTGAAACTTGCTAAGCCTCAGTTTCCACATTTCTAAAATGAAAATGAGACTAGTGCCTTCCTCATAAGAATGTGTGAGGAATAAATGAAATGATGCATGCAAAACTTTCAATAAGTGGAAATAATATTTCTAGGGGCCTTGATTTTACTACTACTACTATTATTATTATTGTTATATTATTATTATTTATTACCTGATGATGATGATGATTGTCACCTGTCTTGCTCCTCAGAAAGATTCAATGTGGAAGATGCTAGAATAAAATTACCACCAAACGCATCCAAAGTTTGGCACAATCTAGAAATATGTTAAGGGAAAAGTCATAAAAACAGACTCTGGTTTTCTTCATTCTTTTTAGTAATACCAGCGTGGCATCAAAAACAGGATCCTAGTCTAGTCTGAGCTGAATTTACTACCTGTGTGACTCTCAATGTCCCTTAATTTTTTAAGTTGTACTTTTCCTGCATAAAGAATGAAGATGGGAGTTCCCATGGTGGCTCACTGGAAAAGAATCTGACTAGTATCCATGAGGACACAGGTTCGATCCCTGGCCTCACTCAGAAGGTTAAGGATCTGGCATTGTGGTGAGCTGTGGTTCAGGTCACAAAGGTGGCTCGGATCTGGCATTGCTGTGGCTGTGGCATAGACCGACAGCTGCAGCTCTGGTTTCACCCCTAGCCTGAGAACTTCCATATGCCAAGGGTGCAGCCCTAAAAAAAAAAAAAAAAAAAAGGAATGAAGATAATTATAATTTACAATGCTGGTAATAAATATTAAATGAGATAAGTTTTTATACAAATATAAGCTATTATTATAAGTATTAGATTCATCGATATATATATTATTTTATTTCAAATTCTCCTTAGGATTCATCTGATTCATAAAATTCCCTCTAGCCAACCCCAGTGCTTTACTTGCTCCAAGAGAATGGCTGGAGTTGCTGACAGAAATCTGGTCTTAGAATCAATCAGCTTAGGACTGGGAAAGAGCCGAAATCTGGCCCCAGCCTCCACAAGGGGGTTCTGGGTGCTAATTGCTTGCTGACCCTTAAACAACTCCATGTCCTCTTTGTAGTTTAAAGTTTAGGGGTGAAACCACTGCCCCTTCTCAAAGATAAACACAAATCCAGATCTGAGAGGTGTCCTGAGCTAGCATGAGACACGCTGAGTTTGAATCTCATCACGGCAGTGTTTTTCCAACATAATAAATTGCTCTTTGTTCAAATCAGAAACTGAATTCACTTCATTTTCCAAAATCGGCCCTGCCAGATTTCCTTGATTTAATTGTATCATTTTTGTCTGCTGACAATGGAAAGCAGAAGAAAATAGTCTTGCTAAGGAAATGAAATATGACCAAGAAAAACAGGCATTCTCACACTATATGAGGTAGTTTTTTTTTTCACATTCAGTTTTTTATAAGAAAAAAGATCTTTACCCTCTGAAACAACAGCATTATTGTGGTGACTGTTAGGTCATATCTACACAGCCAAAAAGAAAATGTCAGAAAGAAAATTAACTAGTTCACAAGGGTATGGGCAACATTATTTTCAAAAGGAAATGGTTCTTCATACAAAAAAGAATAATAAATGATAGCAAAGTGAGAGTTGAGACAATTATTTAAATAATTCAAATAAAATGTGTATGATTAACTAAAGCACCTGTGGAATTCAGGTAAAATCATTTGGAGGGAACACAGGTTAACCAAATCATTACTGTAAGTCTTCCATATATTTGGCTAATAGTCCTTGCTTTAGTAAAATAGTCTTGCTCATAAAAGAGCACTTGAGCCCTTGTTGATTGGTAGGGAGATCTTGCAATGGATTAATAAGGGCTTAAAGCAAGAAAGGGCTAGTTCTCACCCCAGCTCTGCCATCTACTCACCTTTTGCCTGTAAACAATTATGGCTGTCCATTCATTCAGTTTCAAAATGTTATTGAGAGCCTTCTACAAAACATACACTCTTCTAAGAAGGGAAGATGCAGCAAGGAATATACTAGGCAATCTTGCCCCAGGGCATTTATTGCAAAGTGGGGAGAAAGAAAGATGATAGATAAAGTTAGATAGGTAGAGAGAGAGAGATAATACATAGAAAAATAGATAAGAAATAGATTATAGATAGATACACAGAAGAGATAAATGAACAAAAGTTAATTTCAAATTCTTGTAAGTGTTACAAAAGGAGCCAGTAGGGTAATAAAATAAAGATTAAAATGACTATTTGGCACAAGGTGATCAGGAAAGACCTCTCTAAGAAATCAAAGCATGAACTGAGACCTGAAGATGAGGAGGAGCCTGCATAGTGTGAAGAGCTAATGCAAAGCAATTGAGGCAGGGGGAACACCAATGCAGAGCCTGCTTCCTCAGACAGGAAAGTCCGAGGGCCCAGGAAACAAACATATATGGCAGTAATATGTTGAAGGGGAAGCATGGTGTGAGGCCAAGTTAGAAATGTAAGCAAGACCCCCCTACCATGGAAAAGCAAGGAGATCCTACTGTATAGCACTGGGAACTATGTCTAACCACTTGTGATGAATCCATATATGTATGTGTAACCCTGTCACCACGCTGTGCAGCTGGGTATAATGGAAAAAAAAACAAAAAATAGAAAACTGCCCAAAAGAATAAATAAATAAAATTGGATTAAAAAAATGTAAGCAAGAACCAGTTAGATTTCTATTCTAACGGCAGTAGGAAGTTATTAAAGGGTGTTAAGCAAGAGAGGACATGATTTATTTTTAATAGATCACGATGCAGAGTGGAGATATAGCAATGCAAGAGAAGAAGCGGGGAGGCTATTGAAAAGCTCCAGGCAAGAGATCAGGCGGACTTGAAGCTGGATAGAGGGATTGGAATTGGAGCTAAGTGGACAGATTTGAGATGCATTTTCAAGATAAAATGAATGCACCAGGCTGATGAATTTTATGGGGGTAAAAAGGGAGAAGGAAATCAAAGAAGACTCCTAGATTTTTGGCTTAGGTCACTGGATGCATGGTGTCACCACTTACTGAGAGAGAAAGCTGAGAGAGTCAAGAGATCAGATCAAGAGTTCTACTTTGCACAATTTCAGATGCCTCTTAGACCAAAAGAAGTGGAAATGCCAAGTAGGAATTTGAATATGTAATTCTAAAGCCTGTAGAGGCAAAAACATAAACATTTTGTGGCATAAAGCCATAGAACCAGATGAGATCATCCAGGAATAGAAGCTAGAAAGGGCCAATGCTAAAACTTCAGGGCACTACAATGTTTAGAGGTCAGTGAATTGAGATTGAGAAGGAGTTAAATCGTTATAAAATACAAAGTTATCATCTGAAAAGATTAAAGAAAAGTATGTGGGTTTGGGGTGGAAATGTTCTATAATTAGGTTGTGATGATGGTTATACAACTATAAATATGTCATTGAATTATGTTAAAAAGAAGTATGTGAGTTTTGCTACTAGCTGGTTAAAAATACTCAACAATCGTTAACGTCTTCCTTTTTTTTTAGCCTTCTTTCTGCTCACCACTCCCACTATCCAAATTTAATCAACCTTTGGTTCTAAAAAAGAGAAGTGAGCCACTGCAACCCTAAGGAATAAAAAATTAACACATTTTGTCTCAATTTTTCTAGACCCCAACTGAGTATAATGAGTGAATAAAGATCACACACTAAGTCACTATGCATCGCAGCTAGTAATCTTAAAAGAAAGGCCTCCTCTGTCCTTCTGAAGAACTGCCTTTCACTCAAATTGTTCTAAAGTTTACATTACTAAATTGATACAGGTTATACCCAAGCTTGTCTTCTTTCATTTTGAAGTTGAAAAATGTGCATCCTGTACTTTGAACATCTCAACTACTGCTCATACTCAGATGAGATGTTTATATGATCATTATTGTACTTAGAGAAAATCTCTGAAAACAAAAAAAGTAACGATACACAATAAATCTAGATTGTGTGTGTCAGAAAACCCCAACCAATGTGGCTTAAATGAGAAAAGAGTTTCCTTCTTTTACACAAAACAGGTTGGTAGACAGGTAGCTGGGGGCAGGGATAGAGGCTGCAAGATCCCAGTGCATGACTTCTGTCCTCAAGCTCACCCTTGTCGTCCAGATGGCTTCCTGAGTTTCAAGAAGAAGAAGGAAATGCTAAATCTGCATTCTTTAAGAACATTCCTAAAAGGCCTGTAAAACTTTTCTACTGCTATATTCAACCAGAATGTAGTCCTAGAGCTACACCAAGATGCCAGAGGTGACTGGGAAATGTAGTTCTTTGTTTTTTGGCCCCAAAATGTCCAGCTAAAAACCAGGGTTCTTTTAAGGAATAGGAGGAAAACGAGTATTGACAGACAACTAATTATTTCTTACACAATATCTACAAGACCAATACCAACCAGTATTTTTATGGAATAAACCATTTAATCTTCCTCTTTTAATGATTATTCCAAGAAAAATGAACTATCCCTGACATAGCCATCCACCCTGGGTCCTTTGATCAAGTTTTACCCCCATCTAATTTTGGTAAATTCAACATTTATGGACCATTAATTAGTATTATATGAGGTACTTGGTTAAGCAGTGCAAGAAATACAAAGATTTACAAATCCTGATATAATTTACAGTTTTATCAGGAAAGAAAAATAAGGACAGAAAGCCTAACTGCCACAGGTTACTGTGATAAGCATATAAATAAGAAATTTTGAAGTTCAGCATATAATGAGATTCATTATGCTAGAAGGGGCTGAAGAAGATTTTGTGAAAGAAGATGCATATGAATTGGGCCCAGACAGATAATACAGGAAAATTTATTCCAAATGGAGAGAGTTATGTCACCAAAGAAATCAGGAAAGTACAAGATTATTTAAGGAACAAGAGATACTAATTTGAACATAATAATACCTGGGAAAGACATGGTAATGTATCTTGATAATAAGCCTTGTATGAAGAACCGTGAGCCTCCCCTGCCAGCAACATAAAGATCCTTCTTATTTTCTCATGATCCTGGGAAGTGATCAAAGTGAAAATTCAAAGATAGTATTGGGAGGATATAATTAGGATAAAAAGGGGGAGGGAGGGCATTGTTTGTCCTTTTTGGATTCCAGACCCTCAGCTCTAGCCGTGCCACCCTACTCCCATCCTGGGAGTGAGCCCATCCAGACCCTCCATGCCCATGAATATGATGCAATATGGCAGCTGCACTGAGTTGTTATCCCTCATGGAAGAACATAGTACACAGTCAGGCACACAGAGCTGCAAAAATGTTGTGAATAGCTCTCCTGGAGCTAGGGTGCATGCTTGAGGAGCACAGAGGACTCAAATCGTGAAAGGCCTTTAATATCACCTGAAGGTTTTAGAAAATGGGGAGTAATGGAGTTTCCTGGTGGCTTAGCCATTAAGGATCCAGTGTTGTCACTGTTGTGGCTCTGGTCGCTGCTGGGAGGCAGGTTTAATCCCTGGCTCAGGAACTTCCACAGGCTGCAGGGGCGTCAAGGAAGAAAGAGAAATAGGAAGGAAGGAAGGAAGGAAGGAAGGAAGGAAGGAAGGAAACAGGGAGGGAGGAGGGGAGAATGACAAAAGGCTTTAAAAACAAAGACAACCAAAAAATCAGAACTGCTGTTTGGAAAAATAACTCCAATTTCAGAAGAAACATTTTAAAAGCTCTTACTAAGAGATTATTTCAATTTTGTGTGGTTAACTAACGCAAAATTCAGCTGTCCTGAAAGAGTGTGACTAGATAGGTCAGCATCCTGTGACCACATTTCACTATTACTTTATGATGGTGTTTGACAGCACAGTTGTTTACAATCCTCCATTTTCTTTCGTGACTTATCATTAGTGTTACTTTAGAATAATGAAGGCTGTTCCATCCATTAACTCCACTAACATTTGATCTCCCCGTGGACTGAGGTTAAAAATTAATTACTCTTCCAACATATTGATTACATGACTATAAATATAAAAACAGAATTACAGAGCAACTACAGGGACTTTTGTTTAAATAGCGTGTTTGCTCTTTTTAAAGGAAAGAATTAATGTTGAAGGACTTTGGTACTGGTGGAAGACACTAGAAAAGCAACCCTAGAGTGCCATCTAGTGTTAGCCGCATATTTAAATGCAGTGTATCAAAACTAGACAAACGTCTGTTTAGTTAAAAACAAATTCAACTGCTTTTATTGCTTGTCATTGAGATATTGTTCTAAATTTTAAAGAAAAAAATTCATTCTGGAACTGCAGCAAGATGAAGGTTTTAGTTCAACTTCTAGGTAGTTAACAGAATTGAAGGGCACCATATTTGCAGATTGCATTATCCCTCACTCAGCCTCTTTTATCATTCTAGGAAAAGGTTGACCCTAAGACAAAGCTAGCTTTTAACTCGTTATTTTCATCTCTTTAACTCAGTAATTTCAGACTACCTTACCTAATTAAAAGTGAACTCATAATATTTCATGAATTACAGAATGGATAGTACAGAAGAGGTTAAAGAACTGGTGTTAAAATCTCCTGCCTTGAAAATTCATTGTTACTGAGGTGGCTCATATATCAGGGCCCTGCCTTCTGCAGCCATTAAAATTCACTTTGTTTCGTGTTCTTAATATTTCCCAGCCCTTGGGAAGCACGAATCTGACATTATATTAGGCAATTCACACTGACCTGTTAACTCAAAGCAATCATCACTGGTAACATAAAGTGACTACACTCCAAAAGAAATAGAGCCTAAGGTCACAGTTGTAAATCTTGCCACAGAAAGGCCAAAGATTATAATCTTTATACCAAGTGCTGCAGATTCCTTTCTGCTGAGCAGAGTCATATTTCAAAGACTTTACTAATCTGAAACCTATAGGCAGTTGTGACAATAGCAGATATGGCCAAAATGACATCAAACACAAATTTTAAAGAACACCAGTAAATCAGTGGAAAAACGGTAATTACATTTATTATGTCTGATGTTGAGATTTTATAGTTCTAGCTTCATACTCTACTGAAATTCAAGTATCATAATTTTTATGAATTAAGAAATAATTAAATCATGCTTAATTATGGAGGCATGTGATCCTGTATCAGTATATATTTATACAGTTTCAGTATATATTTATACAGTTTGCAAGCAGACTGAATTTGCTATGATTATGTGTAAATAGAAGGTATTAATTCATTTGGAGCTTGTGCTATTGAGACCAAGGTCAGAGGTTTGATTTCTAAACAGTACTGACAGCTTCACTGTTGGGCGCCTCCAGGCATCTTATCAATGTTTCCTCAAGTTCAGTGGGTTTGGAGAGAGTGAATGTATAAATTGGCCACTGCTGAAGAAAACATTTTTAATTTGTTCTTATTAGGGTTTTTATTATATAAGCAATATATGCTTCCTGTGTGTAAAATAATGTCAAGGTGAAATTTCTTAAAAGCTAACAGTCTTGCAAATGCTAACCATCCTCTCCAGTTCTACCCTGTCCCAATAGTTGCTTTCACCCCCATATTTTCATGTCTCTCATACTTATAGGAAGATATGCATATATGCTGATTTTAAGGATTTTAAACAAAAATAGGATCATGCTGTGTACATAATCTGCAACATGATTTATTTTCACTTGGCCGTATACCACAAGTATTCCTCTGGTTTATAACTCAGTCTTTTTCATTGCCTTATAGTCTATAGAAGGGGTGTTTCCAGATTCTCTTAAACCATTCCCCTCTTCCTGAGCATTCAGGTTGTTTCTAGGTTTCTTGTTTTGTTTTGTTTTGTTTGGCATTACAAACAATACTGCAAAAAGTTCTCATAAATATAATCTATCATCCTTTTATTCTTCTCAAATACAGTCCTAAAGACACAGAAAGGCAATGAGTGGTTGGGTCAGCCTCTAATATCATGTTAAATTTTGGAGCTGAAAGCGAAGTTTTCTCTTTTGACACAACAGATTTGTGCATGTTTCATAACAAAAAGACATGGAACATTTGCTCTAGGTCTGAAATTCTGGAGAAAAACATTAATATGAAAAAGAACCACTCTTACATTGATATTAGGATCCTCAGCATACCCTCTGCCAAAATTACATTCTATGCAGTGATTTCTTATGATGTAGCAAAAATAAGTTCTTGTTATTTCTCTGCAATCCAGTTATGAGTTAAATAAAATACCAAACAAAACATCCTTGGCTCAGATGCTCCTGAAAAGAGCATTTGAAAAGAAATTTATTCCAACTTGTTTTTCTAAGAATAGGACTAACTTGAATGATACGAAAACCACTATAATTGGAGCCAGGGAAGTAGGTCCAAGGCTTAGCTCAGTCACTTTTTAATAGCTAGTGCTGAATGAGAGCTTACTATGCACCAGACACTGCACAACATGCTTTATAGATATAATCCTTGCAATAACCTGATGGGGTACCTACTATTACTATCCCAACTTATAGATGAGGAAACTGGGGTATGGAGAGCTGTGGAACTTGCCCAAGGTTACATAGGCTAATAAAATACTTGAACTGAGAATCAAACAAACATAGAGGCAATGTTCTTCTAAGAACCGATGCTTTTAATCAGTATTCTGTAAGTGGGTAACCTTGAGCCCTTTCCTTCCCAAGACTTAGATAACTTATCTGGAACATAAGGATAATAAACCTGTTCTACCTATTTCCCTGTCATTTGAGGAATGAGATTATTAAATGTAAAAGTCTCAGAAAGTTATAAATCATTATAGTTTTCAGTTTATTTCCTGGGTTTTAGAAGTGAGCGAGATGCATCCTAGGTAAAATTCTAAGGTAAATGTCCCTTTTCAAGAGAAGGGTTTATACTTAGGCAAACTTATCTGGCACTGACCTTACAAGATTGCTATGCTTTGAATGTGGGGATGATATCCTTTAGATATAAAATATAAGCGTAGCATGTGGAATTCATAGGAGACCCAGAGTCAGGGATGTGGGCCCAACACTGGTTTCAGCCCTTATCAACTCTACAATGTATTCTCTTATCCTTCAAACGTCATTCTCTCAATTCACTCCAATCATGTTTCCCATTCCTCTAATTCCACTGGATCTCCTCTCTCATCAAATCATCGGTGGTGTTAAATCCATCCTCAGTTTTGCATCACTTCTTCACAGGATTTGACCCAGGTGATCACTTCTCCCTCACTAATCAGTGAGCCTCCTTCTCTTGGCTTTGGTGACACCATACCACTCTGGTTTTCTGCCTATATCACAGAAAGCTCCTTTGCAGTCTCCTTTCTGAATCCTTTTTCCAGTTCACACTCAGTATCTTGGTTTCGGTACTAGAGGTTCTTTTTTTTCGTGACCTCATTCTCTCCAAAGTAATATTATCCAGTCCTATTGTTTTAAATACATCTATACACTTCCAAATTTCCACCTTACCCTGAACTCCAAATTCATACATGCAGCACCTCCTTGACATCTTCATGTGATGAGCATCTCAAGTTTAATAGATAAAAAAAAGAACTCTTGACCTCTCCAACTTCTCATGTCTTCTGTCATCTTAGTGAGATAGCATTTTCATTTCCTCAGTGGTACTATACCAAAGTCTGACCCTTCAGCACAAACTGTTAACTGTTACTAAAATATATCCACAAACTGTTCCATCTATGCTACCAAACCCCAAGACCAGGCCCCCATCATTTCTTACTGGGACTACTGCTCAAATGGTCTTCAGGACTCCACTACAATCCATTCTTCCAAAGCAACCAGAATGAACTTTTGAAATTATAAATCAGATCATGTCATTTTCAAAGCTAAAATATTTCGAAGGATTTCTGTTGCACTATAGAATGAAGTTGTGTACTATGGTTCTTCACGGCTTACGTGATTGAACCTCAGCTTCCGCTCCAACCCATCTCATTCTACTTACCCCCTTCTAGCACACTACCTTCCCACCTCACCAGCTCTCCTTCTTCCCTCCAAGCTTGTTTCCCCATCAGGGTCTTCCTCTACTTGTTTCCTCTGCCTATAACTCTCGTCCCAGATCTTTTCCTGACTGGCCCTTTCTCATCATTTTTAGAGAGGCCTTCCTCCATCACCTAGTCTAAAATAACACCCATTCCCTCAGTCATGCTCTATCACATAACCCTGATTTATTTTACTTTTATTATTTACAGCTATTTGAAACTGTCTTGTTTATCTATATATTTACTTCTGTTTATATGTTATATATATATTTATATCCATTTCTGCTACGCTACTCCAGGAAAGCAAGAATAGTTTTCTCTTATTCATCTCTGTGCCCTTAGAACCTAGACAGAGACTGACATATAACTGACTCCCAAAAATATGTGTCAAATGAGTGAATGAATGAGTGAATGGTAGTTGTTATTGATCAACCTATGAACAAAGCCGAGACTCGGGGCTATGGAATACCATCTTCCACTTAGTTCAGTTTTTGATACCTAACCCATTCCTTCTGCTTTACCTAAGCAGAAGTCTTTTCTTATTTTTCCCGAGGCCCAACTAGTCATTAAATTCTATCTCTTAAACATCTCTTATTTTCATCTTGTCCTCTCCTGCCCATGTCTATTGCCTAACATCAGGATCTCATCATCTTTTACCCTAATGTTGTAAAGTCTCCTAATTGTACTATCTCACTCCGGTTTCACCAACCGTAAGTCCAATATCTAAGTTTTCTCATACATAAATTTCACTTAACAGCCTTCAGAATTTCCACCTTTTCTACAGATTCCTAAGTAAGATGAGGAAAGATCTTCTGTGTTTGGGCCCCTGCCTTTTGTGTGCAATACAGTCCACAGACTCCCCCTGTACCCCAGCCATTCCAAATAATTTCCAAAGGCTGCTAATTTTCACACTTTTGCTCCCACACAAACTATTCCTCCTTGTGTAAATGCCTTTCCACCGGCCTATACCCTTCCCATCTGTATGTTAAACTCATAATCTGCCTTTAATACCCAACTCAAAAATCTCTTCTGCAAAATCTTCTCCAATCTACCAAATCCACACTGGTTCCTTTTCTCTATGTGGCCTCTTTAATAAATATATACCTTTGTTATTTTACTTTTCAAGCTATATAAAAATTATTTTTGAGCTTGATACTATATTATGAGCTCCTTAATGACAGAAATTATGTTTTATCTTTGCATCTCTAGTACTCATCCTGAAATATTATAAAATGTCACTAATAAACATTTGCTGATAGAGAAAAACAAAGAGGTTAAATCCAAGTGCATTCAGCCACCTAATAAACATGCACTATAAAAAAACGAGTTGTATTTCCAAATCATCATTTTTTAAATATCAGTGAAAGATGTCATACAATATTTCCCTTCAGTATTTACCAGAAAGGAGTGTTGGGAAAATAGAAATGATATATCATGAAAACCTACTTAATATTTTTGATCAAAGCTCAAAGACTTGGAAGTCACACAGTTCTGAAAACTCTTTTCACTGCAATGCCTCTCCCCTCCATTTGCCACTTTGAAAATGGTTGGTTAACACAACCCTTTACTTTGCGTACATTTTATAACTACTTTGATTGAAAAAAATAGTCAGCAATCTGCTTATTATGAGAGCTCTAGGTTGTTTTGGAATTCCTGAACCAAATGTACAAATCAGTTCTTCTAAGAGTCCTTGGAAATACAGAGCAACTGAAAAAACACCAAAGGAAGGAAGATGTTTGATGCTCTTTTGGTGGAGCCTGAAAACACTATGAATATTAACAACTTCCAAAACCATTACATTATGGAGTCAGTGGTAACCGTAGAAGTGCACTATAAACATAAGCCTGTTTTTTTTTTTTTGCTTTTATCCCCTAAAAATATCTGAAAACCTAAAGTTGGTTGCATATCTAAACTGTACCACAAGTTCTGTCCTGCTCAAAACAAAACAGAAAGTAGTCTTAAAGTGTGTCCTTCCTATCACTAATGTTAGCATATTATCTTTGTTAAAACCTTGTTTAAAAGCACCTAGGAAGGTTTCTCCCATGCAAAACTTAATTCTCATTACTCTGTTGGCTGTATTAGCTTGTCAGATTTTCAAAGAAAGACCAACTCTCAAGAGCTAAAAGGGTAAGAAATAGGAAGTGGTTGATAGAAAAGTAAGCCTGAAAAGGGAAGAACAGAACTGGAGTCAGAACTCAGTCTACTTTTGACTAAAGCAAGCCTCAACTTTCACATAGCAAATGTGGTGATTAAAACTTGCATATGAAAGAACAGGGAAGGAGTTCCCATCGTGTCTCAGTGGTTATCGAACCCGACTAGGAACCATGAGGTTGCGGGTTCGATCCCTGGCCTTGCTCAGTGGGTTAAGGATCCGGCATTGCCGTGAGCTGTAATGTAGGTTGCAGACGTGGCTCGGATCCCGCGTTGCTGTGGCTGTGGCGAAGGCTGACGGCTACAGCTCCTGTTAGATCCCTAGCCTGGGAACCTCCATAGGCCACAGGTGCAGCTCTAGATAAGGCAAAAAAAAAAAAAAAAAAAAAGACGAAAGAACATGGCTTCCTAAAGGATGCCCTGATAAGAGTTAGGAATTACTGACCTGAAACGAAACAGACTGCCAGATGTTTCTCAGCAAAGATGAGTGTATTTGGGAGCAGGGGAGAATTACAGTGCAAGGTCTGCAACCACGTTAAGCCTCAGGCAGGTTCCTGCAGGGCTAGGGAAGGAGAACGCTTTTATGGAGGGGAAAAGGAAGTTGGGGGGGCAGGTGCTATAGTAAGTGAAGAGTCGGTGGTTCTTCATTAGCTGAGTCCTTGATGGGAAAGAAGAGTCTTTCTTCTTCCTGTTGGACTCTGCCATCATTGCAGGACATAGGATCTCTCCCTTCTTGTTTCCCAACTGTATTTAAATGAAGTTTCTGTTTATTAATTTTTACAGATTAAAACTCAAGAGTCTCTGGGGCTCAAGATGATTCTCAGTGTCCAAAGAAAGCAGTCTTTGTTCTATACTTACTTTGCAATGACAAAGTGAGAACCTGTAAATTAATGAACTGCAAAAGCATCAAAGATTAAAAGAAAATATGTACTTCCTGTCTTGGAGTGGGCTTCCTTTATAATGCTTTACATGAGACCTGACTGAATGAGATCACCCTACATCTGCATTTTCAATAAAAGTATGAGAAAACCTTAGAAAACCAAGAACTCCTCCTAAAATATCAGAACTTAGGAGTTTCCTGGTGGCCTAGCAGTTAAGAACTCAGCATTGTCACTGCTATGGCTCGGGTTCAGTCCCTGGCATGGGAAATTCCACGTTGCAGGTGCAGCCAGGAAAAGAAAGTCAGAACTAGAAGGGAACCGCACAGTAATGAAATGTTTTACTTGTGGAAACATAAGAAATAACATGAACACAGAACTGCCTGTACTTAGTACACCAGGGTGAAAGACACCCCACGTTCAACAGATTCCAGATTAAAATGGTAAGGACACTAGAACAAGCCACTGAAGACCAAACAACCCTGAGGCAGAAACAAGTGGCAATATAAGAAGCTGGAAATTGAGAGATAATAAGCTGACCAGCAAAAAGTTATTATATTAAATAAAATCTCTTTGCCAGACACACAATAGATTTTAATACGGTTATCAAGAACAACTATTAACTGAAAATTTATTTATAAGGGCCCATTTAAGGTTTTAAAAATTACTTTAAAAAAAAAAAAAGCTGTGACTGACTGCCTGAAAAGAACACTCTTTAATAGCAAATTGATGGTGACAATACTTATTGCCAGCAGCAAACCCAAGTATATTCATTTTCGAGGACTGCCATAAAGACCACAGACTGGGTGGTTTAAAGCAACAGAAATTTATTTTCTCAGTCTGGTGGCTAGAAGTCCAGAGTCAAGGGGCTGGCAGAGCTATGCTCCAAGACTCTGAGTAGAAGCACTTCTTGCCTCTTTCTAGCTTATGGTGGAAGCCATCAGTCCCTGGTGTTCCTTGGTTTATACTGCATCACTCCAGTCTCTGCCTCTATCACCACATGCTGTTCACCCTGTGTGTCTCTCTTCACATGTTTTCCTTTTCTTCCAAATACAACAGTCATACTGTATCGGTAGTACGCACCCTAATTACTTTATCTTAGCTTGATTACATCTTCGAAATCCTTACTTCCAAAGTCACATTTGTAGGTGCTGGGGTTAGGACTTCCACATAGCTTTTTGAGCAACACAATTCAACCCATAAGACCCAGGATGTTTTCCCAAGATCTAGCTCCCATTGATAATCTAAAGTAGGTTAAGCACTAAAATAATATTGTCCCAAGCTCTGAAATAAATTGTTTCAAACTCGCTACTTCCAAATGAAAGCTGACACTGTCTTTTACCATAACCAGTATTCATTTGGTAATCTTATGGCACTAATCTTATGGGTTCCATTTCTGAAGTAACTTTACCTTTGATTTATACATCATATAAACAGATCAACACTTTATATCTTCATGTTTCTTTTCTTCCATCTATATGTCCCTTACATGTATGTCTGTTCTTTATTGTGAGCTCCCAGAAGGCAGTGACTAATAATACTTACTTCCCTCTTTCTGGTTAAGCTCTTTAGAGGGATTCCTATAGCAGAGTTCTTTGAAACCCTAAAGAAGTAATTCTTTCATGCATAGTAGCCTGTTGGGGTTGATGCTATGTCAAGGTTTGTTCACATGAAGCAACACATTATACTTGGAACATTTTTTTACCTTTCTAACTTGGACTTGACCTAAGTGACCTCAGTTAACAGACTCCCTACTCCCTTATAAAGATTTTTATTTCAGAGATCTCATTGCTCTCCCTTTAATCTGGTTTCCCTAAATCCATTCCCTCATGAGTACATCAAACATTAAACATGAGATATGGCCAGGGGCCAAGTTCTCCCTACTGACACTCCTGAGACCCAAATTAAGAGATACAGCTGAAAATCTGTTTAAGTGGCCTGAGAGTATTTCCTTCACTGTCATCATTATCATAATCATCTCTGTTATCATTAACATTTATAAAATGCTTGACAGGTATTTTCTCATTAAAAACCCTACAAGGCAGGTTCTTTATCATCCTAATTTAACTGGTGGATAAGGAAAACTGAGGTACAAAGACATTAAGTAACTCGCCCAAGGTCATGCTGCTATTAAGTGATGGTGCACAATAATGTTACAGCGTCCAAGGAAGTTTATCTGCTTGAGGACACAGAAGACTCCAGGAGGCTCTTAACTGACTTCTCACACATGCAATTGGTAGCTGGGGCCCAGGTAAGATGCCATGTTACAAAGAAGTTACATGGAGAGGGAAAAAAGCTAAGTAGTGTGGTGGTGGCTCCTGGAACCACAAGGAAACTGTCTTTCTGCAGAAGTTCAGAGAAGAAGAAAAATGAACTACAAATGGCCCTCCGAGAACATGCTTCTCCTTCAAATGACTCCAGTTTGCTCTTCACCCAGTTCAGATGAGCTGTTGCCTCTTTGATTTTACTTCACTTTATTTCTAAGGAATAATTTAGATACTTAATTTTACTAAAAATGTCAAGAGTAAGCCAATACAAAATAACGAGGAAAAAGGGGTAAGAGTGAAAATAGAAATACTAAGTTTGAAATAATAACAGTGCTAGAGAAAATGGAAAGAAGAGGAGAAGATGTAAAAATAGACTTTTAAAAATCTTTATAAAATCCCATAGATTGTTTTCTCCTATGTAAAAATTTATTCTCATTACTATGCTGGCTGTGTTAGTTTGTCAGATTTTCAGGAACTAAACAATGGCATATTGATTCCAAATATGTAAACCAAACAGTTTTCTGTTGCAAGCATGATATAAAATTACAGAATTATGTACTGCCCTCCATTCTCTTTGGAAGAGGAAAATATCGGTTAGTGTTTGGTATTTTGTTATCAAGAACATAGATTCTGAAGGCAATTTTTGTAAATCAGTAATTTAAAGTGTATCTCAATCGGCCCTCATTCTGGATAATAGGGCTACTTTTCCTTCCTGTTTGAATAGAAAAGAATATATATAGTTTACTGATATATGGCTTCTTTTTCAAAATCACTTTATGTGAGATAATGTTAAAAATACTATTTGCTCCAAAAGTCAAGAGGGATGAAGCAAATAACCATTCTGTAAACATTACTGAAAATTTCATTTCACATGCAAATTTTTGCTTTGCTAATTGGGTGTCCTTTCTTGTTTTCTTTCCTTCTTTTCCAAGAAATGTATTTATACAATGAGTTCAAAGTAACACAAGGTAGAAGAACTTTTGAAAATACCACTGCCAAGAGCTGTCTTGATGCAATCTCGTCAAGTAAGAAGTCTGACTTAGGTCCTTCATGCTTCTCATTTTTACTTCACCCTCTCTGGTTTCTTAATGAATTTCTTACCTAATCTCTTGTTAAGATATTTGAATTGTTGTGGACTCTGCAAGAGGCAATACTAAACCTAAAAAAATAAATGTTGAGGATATGTAAATGGTCACGATGATCGAGGAGATCTTTTTGGATACTAGTCTGGTTCATTAACAACTGAACCAGGACAGGAATTCCAAGGAGATCTTTTTAATGAGTGAAATCTTTTGGTTGTCCTCAAATCCTGCCATGAAGCATTATGCTCCATTCCAGGCCCTGACTTGACTGTTCCCTTGACTTCAGGCAAGACAAAGTTAAACTCAATATATATGACAAGCAATAAGTGGGCCTACCATCCACGTATCTCACCATGATCACAGTAGTTTTTATAAATCATTATGTTACATGTTCAAAACTTGGAGAGAAATCTACAATAACAAATACTAGAGAGAGCGTGGAGAAAAGGGAACCCTCCTATACTGATGGTGAGAATGTAAATTTGTGCAGCCGCTATGGAAAACAGTATGGAGATTCCTTTAAAAACTATCTATAGAACTTTTACATGATCCAACAATCCCATTCCTGGGCATATATCCAGATAAAACTTACAATTCAAAAATATACATGCACCCATATATTCATAGCAGCACTATTTACAATAGCCAAGACATGGAAGCAACCTAAATGTCCATCAGCAGAAGAATGAATTAAGACGATGTGGTATGGAGTTCCCGTCATGGCTCAATGGAAACGAATCTGATTAGCATTCATGAGAACGCAGGTTCCATCCCTGGCCTTGCTCAGTGGATTAAGGATCTGGAGTTCCTGCAAGCTGTGGTGTAGGTCACAGACACCTCATATATGATGTTGCCATGGCTGTGGCACAGGCCAGCGACTACAGCTCTGATTTGACCCCTAGTCTGGGAACCTCCATATGACATGGGTACGACCCTAAAAAGACCAAAAAGCAAAAAGAAAAGATGTGGTACAATGGAATACTACAAAGCCATAAAAAAGAATGAAATAATGCCATTTGCAGCAACCTGGATGCAACTAGAGATTATCTTATTAAGTGAAGTAAGTCAGAAAGAGAAAGACAAATACCATACATAACTTATATGTGGAATCTAAACTATGGCACAGGGGAGTTCCCGTCGTGGCGCAGTGGTTAACGAATCCGACTAGGAACCATGAGTTTGCGGGTTCGATCCCTGCCCTTGCTCAGCGGTTAACGATCCGGCGTTGCCGTGAGCTGTGGTGTAGGTTGCAGACGCGGCTCGGATCCTGCGTTGCTGTGGCTGCGGTGCAGGCCAGTGGCCACAGCTCCGATTAGACCCCTAGCCTGGGAACCTCCACATGCCGTGGGTGCGGCCATAAACCCGCGGCCATAAAATGACAAAAGGCAAAAAATAAATAAATAAATAAATAAACTATGGCACAAATGAACCTATCTACAAAACAGAAACAGACTCACAGACATTGAGAACAGACTTGTGGTTGCCAAGGGGGGAGGGGGAGGGGGAGGGGTGGGATGGACTGGGAGTTTGAGATTAGTAGATGCTAACTGTTACATTTAGAATGGATACACAATAAGGTCCTGCTATATAGCACAGGGAACTATATCCAGTCTTTTGGGATAGACCATGATGGAATATAATATAAGAAAGGGTGTGTGTGTGTGTGTGTGTGTGTGAAAGAATGAATGACTGGGTCACTTCAGTGAACAGCAGAAATTGGCACAACATTGTAAATCAACTATAATTTTATTTATTTATATTTTTTATTATAATAATTTTTATTTTTCTATTATAGCTGGTTTACAGTTTTCTGTCAATTTTTCAACCAGCATGGTGACCTGGTTAGGCATACATATACAGATTTTTAAAAACTTGCATAGAAAAGAAAATAGTATATATTAATCATGGCTGGTATATATTGAGTACGTGCTGAGTTTCAGTATTCCAAGCATTTGACTTTCATTATCTCAAGAACCTTGTGAAGTATGAATTATCAATTTTAACATAGGAAATTGCTGATATGTGACTGTTTATAACCTATAAAAATGACAATTTCATATTTCTGCTTAATATTATTACCCTCATTTTACAGATGAATAGACTGAGGCTCACAGAGATTAAGGGATTCGTCCAAAATAAGTTATGGAGCCAAATATCTGAATCCAAATAGTGTGATTTCAAAACTCTGGAATAACAGAGTACATAACAGAAGGCATAAAGATAAATATCCTACACGTTTTTACACATGTAGAAATTTTCTGAAAAGTGTTACTTGTTCGTCATGTTCTTCATTGAGGACTATTTTTCTTCTTGAATTAGTAATGCTTTTCGCTTTGATGCCAAACACTTAGAGCCAAAAGTTTCGAAGGAAATATCACAGTAATGAAATTGTCCATTACTTCCCGAAAGTCTCTACTCACTTAATAATTAACCGTTAGTCACCTTTCTGGCCTTTGTCACAGTGATTCTAAGGATCATCACAGGACTCTACCAGTCTGGAAACGATTCATCCAATTAGCCTGTGCAGTTTTTTGGGTGGTTTGATTTGTAGGAGAGTAGGGGTTAAGAAAATCAAACTTTAGGCCATAACCAAGAGGGGGAGATATGTGTTACCAGTTACCACCTGTGGATCCAGGCTAAGATGGCGATGTTTGGCTTTGGCGGCTTTTTTTCAGAGAGTATGAGATGATCAGTGTCCCTGTTATCACTAAAATGTACTCCTAATTCAGTGAAAAAACAAAATATCAAATGAAACAGTCTGGACATGTGTAATTAGCTTATTCTTGAACATGTCATAATTGAATATAGATTGCTAAAGAATCTAGCAAGCTATTGAATAAAAGAGACAAACTAGAAGACTATCAGGCTGAAGAAAGGAAGAGCACATGGGCCCACTGAGGAAGTAACTGATCCGTTTTCAGGATCATTGAGCAAGGCAACCTCTCAGTGAAAAGAAGCAACTGAGAAAAGATATACCTTACTATTTTCATTGTTGTTATATATGTTTCCTTGATCTCAGTTTACCTTGATGAACACAGAATAACCATTAAAAATGAACACATTTATACAAAGCAAAGTCATAATCATTTTGACCCAAATAACTGGCACGTGGTTTACAACAGTGGTTTTAAGTTCTGTTTGTATACTGTACTTTCTTGGGAAACAGTTAAAAAATACTTACTCCCCCTAAAAGCGATTAAAGCAGAATTTATGAGGGAAAGAGATAGGCATCTGCTCCCAGTTTACTGTAATGTACAGCCAACACTGAAGACCACTGGTCAATAAGAATATTAATTTCTGTGGAAAGAAGAGGAACTGCAAGGTTCAAAGCTCTTCACAATTTCACTTGCTTTCCATTCCATCCTATATTCTGATAGAAGCACAACTGATCAATAATGATACCCCAATAGGTATATTATTTCACAGTATTAATTTTCTGTAGTGAACAGGTTTAGCTTAACTGGTCAAGGAAAAGCTAGCCCTAACCTCGGGACTCAACTGAAGTAAAATAGAGAAAGCGGTAATCAAAAAAAAAAAAAAATCTTACTGCACACCCGGCACTCAGTTCTTGTCTTTTAATAGCATTCTTCAGTTTAAAAAGGAACTAGATATTTTTGCAGAAATGACTGAGTCTAGGCCTAGGGTAGGAAATATACAAGATGAGCCTGGAACGTCTTATAGTGATAGCAAGAAAATGCCGCGGTCATCTCAATAGATGCAGAAAAAGCTTTTGACAAAATTCAACATCTATATATAATAATAATAATAAACCTCCAGAAAATGGGCATAGTGGGAGCCTAGCTCAACATAATAAAGCCATGTATGACAAACCCACAGTGTATATCATTCTCAATGGTGAAAAGCTGAAAGCATTTGCACTAAAGTCAGGAAAAAGATAAGGATGTCCACTCTCACTACATTTATTCAACATAGTTTTAGAAGTCCTAGCTACAGCAAGCAGAGAAGAAAAAGAAATAAAAGGAATCCAAACTGGAAAAGAAGTAAAACTGTCAATTTGCAGATGACATGATACTATCCACAAAAAATCCTAAAGATGCTACCAGATGCTGCTAGAGATCATCAATGAATTTGGTAAAGTTGCAGGATAAAAAAAAATCCATACACAAAAATCTCTTGCATGTAGGAGTTCCTTTGCGGCACAGCAAGTTAAGGATCTGGCATTGACACTGCAGCTTCTTTGATCGCTGCTATGATGTGAGTTCAGCCTCTGCCCCAGGAACCTCTATATGCCACTACTGCAGCAAAAAAAGAAAGAAAGAAGGAAAGAAAGAAAGAAAGAAAGAAAGAAAGAAAGAAAGAAAGAAAGAAAGAAAGAAAGAAAGAAAGAAAAAAGCAAGAAAATTCTAAAACACACACACCGCAAAACAAAATAAGGAGAAACATAGGAGCCAACTGAAAGAGTTCCCAATGAACAAAGATGGAACAATTTGAGAAACAGCAATAAAATAAAGTGGTATCAATTATAACCCAAAGTTATGGATTTTTATCCATAAATTTACACTAACATAAATGATTGGCTTAATCAATAAGTAAGTGAGGTAGAAAAGACAAATCTCCCATCCAGGAAAATTCCAAATAATATTTTGAGATTCAAAGAGGTGGAACATACTTTGCACTCCCTCACTGTTGTCGGAGCACTGTGACTTCCTTCCAAAGAGTACAGTTTGGGAAGTGACAGGTGTGTGATACTTTATAAATATGTATAAAGTTGGGAGCCCTGGGAAACGACCTCTAAGGTAGAGACCGTCGTGGTCGTGGAAGAGGTTTATTTGGCAGTGTCATTGAAACAAACAACTGTGGAAGGGAATTAAAGGAAGCAGGCCTGGGTAGGGGAAGAAGCTGATCTGTGGTGCAGTCTTAGTGGAGGTCTCAGCCAGCCATATGGAGAGTTTTGAAGCGGGGCTGGCCCTCCAGAGTTGACCTGATTTGCTGATAAGGACAGGTCTTCATATACCTATGTTGCGTAGTAATTGCACGCGAGCCACCCTTGAGAGAAAGTCTTGACCTTGAACAAAACAGCTCTCTTCAGCTGAGGCCATCCACACAGGGGGCTGAAAAACTGAGGGCTTTTTGCTGACCACGCGGCTAGCAGCTGTGACTAGGTCCATTATTCCTGAAAGGGACTAGGCAGTACATCAGAGTGTCCACCACAACGCTGGTTTATATGTGGTATTTCTCATAATAAAGATTATCTTAAAGAAAAGAAAGCGGATAAAGCAGGAAGGCCAAGCTATAAAAGGAAAGTTTAGGAGTGGTACAGAATCTCAGACAAGACAGGACAAAGTCAGGAACTTAATATGATGAGACAGGATGTGGAAGAAAACTGAACACTAAGTTGGGTATCTTACATGGGTTTTCTGCTGGTAGAGATGAAACCAGTAAATCAGATGTGATTGGGTAATATTACTCAGACTACCATGATTAATAGACATAGTGGAGTCAGCAGCAGGAGATGAGTTAGCTTGACAACTCCCAGGAAATTGCATATTGGACCTCTGCTCTGTCCCCACCGACTGTAAGGGGCAAATGTGGATGACGACTTTTATTCTGAATCTGAGAAATCTATGTTCCTTTGATTATACAACAGAAAGGGGTCCAATATGGTAATGAAAGATATCTTCAGAATTCTAGCTTTGAATTAGTGCTCATATGATAAGAAATTTAGTTTTCTCTCCTGCTATTAACCATCTTGTCATAATAAATGTGATTTATTCGTCCTCCACTATGAACCAGGCACTGTCTTAAGTGCTTTATATGTATTAGATCATTCATTCTGTGCAGTAGCTAAATGAAGTAGGTTCTAAAATTATTCCCATTTTACTGATAAGAAAACAAAGGCACAGATGAATTGAATCATTTTCTCAGTGTTTCCCATCTTGTAATAGTTCAAGCATTGAATCTAAGAAGTTTGGCCCCAAAGACTATCTTCTGTCTGAACACTCAGTTGCTTCCCAGAGATGGAAAATATCGACCTCAGTGATGTCAGGAAGTGGGTATTGCACAGCTCTCCAGGCAGAAGTGCAGAAGGACTTATTGGTCAAGTAGAGGGCTCAGTTCTGGGATGCCAATGTTGCATCTGGTCATGGAGGCGGTGCCTTGGTGGGAAAGGCTATGTGGTGACAGACAGCAAGGACTCTGAGGACCAGAGACAGCCTAACCCTGACTCTCACTCCGATTCAACCCTGAGCCCCAATTTCTATACTGGGGCTCCCTATGTACACAAAAATGAGAAATAATTAGGATCATGACCTGAAGTTATTTCTGCAGATGGATTTTAAGACAATAACGTGTACAATGTCGGTAAACAAGAAAGGATGTTGAAGATTTCTCCATTTCTTGGAGAGGCAGCAGAAACTAAGTGAAAAAGAAAAGGGAAATCTGTTCTCTGAGGCAGAAAATGTCTCAGATGGAAACCTTAGAACTATCCCCATAAGAGAGGAGCTAAGAAATTGACCCTATAGGCAGATGGGCTGGATCCATGGCTTACCTCCACAACTCAGTAATCAGAGACCTTGGACAAGATAAAGAAATCTTCTGTGCCTTAAGCACGGAAAAGACAATACCCACCTCATAGCACTACCAAGGAAAACCTATAGAATGAACCCAAGTCAAGTGTTTAGAACAGGACTTGACCCAAGTTGTTCTAAGTACCCACGTGCTATTATTATCTCTTCCTGGGTAGTAGGGCATTGTTTTTCTTGACAATTCCATTCCGGTCTTTCTTTTTTTCTCCAGGAAATCAGGGTGTGGTTCTGGGATCAAAAGCATTCAGAGCAACAAAGTGACTAACCATTCTGTCTGGAAGGAAGGCAAGTACCCAAGCTAATAGGCAGGGTAATTCTATTCCAATTCTAGAATAAGAATCCTAGCTCTAATACCTGGAAACACATCAAAATTTATGATTTAAAAAACAGAAGACATAACCACACTCTCTGGCCCTCTGGTTCCTTATACGTGAAGTGTGGCGAGGTTATGGGTTCAGCTGCTGTCTCCCAAATTTCCGCAGAGTCGTGATATTCCCCAGAGGTTTTGGAGGCTCAGGGGTGGGAGTTAGGGTCACAGAGGAGAAACTGTACAGGCAAGATCCCAGTCCCAATGTCAGCCAAAGTGGCTCCACTTACATCTGTTTTATGTATTGTTGTAACTGTAAGAACAAAAGTCCTGTAGAACTACAGGCCCTTGACTAAAAATGTAATCAAGTTCTTCCTAGAGTAAGAGTCTCAAGGCTCCTTTTTTTTTTTTTTTTTTTGTAATTAAGGGCACAGCCATTAAAATATTATACTCTTTTCTTTAACTCATGACAAATCCAAATGAGCACAATTTGGAAAGCAGCAGGGAGGGGAATGAACAAACTGAATTAATTCCTGTGTTGAATGTTAATGTAGTACCACAGAAAGGGAGATGCTTTGCAAATTTAAGGCAGTTAGAAAATATTTTTATCCTTCTTAGGAATTTAGACAGCTCCATGTCTGAGAAGTACTTTTCTCACGGCAGATGTGTGTGGTTGGTCCAAAAGGCAGACCCACAACGAATGACTTATACAGTAGACACAGTGCCTAGGGCCCATGATACTTTAAAGCCTCACCAAAATGTTTTAATTTTCATTTCTTTTCAAATCAGAACAGAAACATATGTATATTACTCTTATTGACCTCATACAAAGTCTGCCAGTTGCAAAAATGGACTTATTTGAAATCTGCAGAAAATTGCAATTCAGGATCCGCAGCCACGGCGAACCATGTGCTAGCTCCCACAAGGCAAGAGAAGGAGAGCGTCTTTAGAGAGAGGAAAAGGAAGTTGGGAGGGCCGTAGTAAAGAAAAAGTCGCCAGCTTTTCATTGGATGAGTCCTTGCCAGGAAAGAAAAGGAGTCTTTCTTCTTCCTAGGGTATTCAGCTGGGTCAAGAGAGTGAGAGCTTCCCCTTCTGGTCTCCCAACACTATCTGAGGTTTCTGTTTACTCACTTTTCATTATAAATTCAGCCTGGATGATATTTACCTTTGAACCAATACAATCATAAAATGTAATTTTTAACTTTTTTTTTTTTTTAATGGATGAAAGAATCCACAAAGGCAAACATGCCTGCAGGCCACTAATATAATCCAGCCCTGACGTCTACCGCTCATAGCAACAGGTCACAAAGAGGACAAAATGTGCAGAGCCCCAGCCCAGCCCAGACCTCCCTTTGGAGGGCCAAACTACCAAGAAATACAGAACTTGATCTTGTTAACCACCTCCCTCCCTGTTTGTCCTCATGAATCCCTGCCTAGCATGTTCCCATTCAAACAGGGATGGGAAATCAACAGGAAAAGCATCACCTGGGGACTTGCTGGACATGCAAACTCAAAAGCCCCGCCCAAGACCTAGTGAATCAGAATCTACATTTTCACAAGATTCTGAGTGAATTATAAGCATACTGAAATATGTGAAACACAGAACAAGGCTAGAGGATTTCTCTCTGAAGGCCGCAGAGAGAAAAGTCTCACCCTGGAGTGAGATCAATGTTCAAGAGAATTCCTTAGGAAGAGGGTATCAGCACTAAGGGTACCTCTTTAGTAGGAGGTAATGCTGAGGATCAGGGGAGCCAGGAAGGAAGCTGGAATGGAATTCAAGGGAACCGTAAGGAGAGGTCTTACCTTTTCAGTGCTTTTCCCACTGGACTCTGGAAAAGGCTCTTTTAACTTCTCCTGTCTGACCGTCTGGCACAGTAGAATCAACAGTGAACATCTCCACATTCTCTTTCTTGACCTGGGCCTAGGCTAGGGCACTGCTTCTCATCAGGGCTTATGCCCAGAGCTGCCAGGAGATGACCAGCAGCAAAGCGAGCTGTGGTTCTCGGCAGAGCCAGAATCAATGCAGAAGATCAAGAGAAACCAAAGGCCAGCTTCCTCGTAACCAAATAACCACGTAAGAGGGTAAGACCAAAATGTCTGCCTTTTCACTGTGTCTCAGACAAAGGGGAGGTGGATACTAGCCTGTAGGTTATATTAGGTTTCATCTAAGTTTTCTTCTTAAAGAAGTGCTTGCATTGTTTTAAAATGTTCAAAAGCTTTCTAAAGGGCATGAACTCTCAAGTTCCTTCCAGCTGAAATGTAGCCTGTTTCACCCCACTCCTCTCTGTCTGAGAAGTTTCAGGGGCATTAGTCACTGCTTTCCTCTCTTCTGCTTCTAATCAGTTGAAAAAAATGTACACAGGGCGTCTGAAGATGATACAAGGACAATATCAATTTTATTACTGGTGAAGCTGAATGGGAAAATAAAAACAATTTCCCACACCTCTAAGAAAGGCTCTGATTGTCTTATATCAAGGTAATAAATAACACAAAGAACCTGCTTACAATCTGTTAAAGCCATCAAGAATTTACCTGAGTGAATGGCTTTTACAAACCAGCCAATAAGTGTCAGTATAAAGTAAGAAGGCCAAAAAGCCCAGTCATTAACAGTGAAAAATAGGAAGGCAGGATTGATAGTGAGGGACTCTAGGATGATGGGCAACAGAATTTCAATTTCCAATGGAGCAGGAAATAAAAGCTATTAAAACGGATTTTAGAAAGACAGCAGTGTCTGATGGCTAAAAGTGAGATCTTATTTCTCTGCTCAGGAATTGAACCTGGGCAGCCTGGATGAAAACCAGGAATCCTAGCCACTAGACTAGCTAGAGGCTAAAAGCAAAATCACTCAGATTCTTGCCCCCTGTTGAAAGCAAGTATGTTCTAAGGAGGCAAAGACGTAAAAATAGGTATAAAGTTTATTGTTAGAAACACAGCACAACATGTGGGAGAGCACACAGATAATGTCTGTTTATCTAAGGCAGAAGCAAAGCAGTAATACACACTCCTTTAGTAAAAGTGTGGGTGTCCCCCTGAATGAGGAGCGCACCAGAGGAGTGATTTAAACTATTTATATGGGAAGATTCTTCTGGGTCTTTATCTTCTTTTGGCCAATTATCTTGTTTTATTTTTCACACCTGACCAGACCCAGGGCCCTCCCCTTATCTGTGTGCTCATCTTTTGGTCAAGATGGATTCCAAAGCAAAGCGTGGTGGGAAGGTTATCCAGACTTACTGTGGCCTGGCCCCTCTTTCTTTTCTGACCCAGAGGGGTCTCTCTGCACATGTGCAGCTGGGGTCTTCCTGATCCTGAGGATGGGAAGTACGTGACCCCTTTGTTCTTTTGTCCAAGCAGGATTCAGCCCCTCTTCTGATCTTATCGTCACCGTTGTTTAACAAGTTCACAGAAGACAAGTACCAGTTATTTGCCTTGTGCCTGCTGTTACCTCTGTCTTATAGTACAGACAGGTGGCTGGTTGTAAATGTCTATCCTAGAGTCCACCCATCTCCTGCCTCAGAAAGTGTAAATATAAGGCTAGTTGCAGTTGTCCATCCTGGAGCCCATCTATCTCCTACCGTGAGAGATATAGACCCCAGAAATCTTTACTGGGGAGATGAAGGGCCAAAGTCCATCTTCTGTACTTTCTTTAGGCTGGCAAGGGACTCGTAGACCCTACCTAACTGAGGCCATGGTGCTCTTGCTGTATCTTGTCAGAGGCCCCAGGGTGATTTCTGTGGTTATTTCAGCAGGATCTGTTCTGGTAGAGTCTCTGCATCACTGTCATCTTGTCCACAAAAAAAAACAAAAAAATTACTCTAGAGATAAGTAAATTAAATGAGACAAGGGTTAAGGATTAGTAAAGCTATTATAATTAGTACAATCAGGTTATATCACTATACCTTTGTTAATCCTAAAGTTTAACATGTTTCTCTATTTTTAAAATGGAAGGTTTGAACCTGGTGGTCCCAGGTTCTTCTCATGGATTGCTAAGTCTTTGTCACGGATTTGTTACAGTAAGGAAGACAACAAAGCCCTAGGTGAAATACAGCATAAACCAGTATGACTGAAAAGAAAATGGTTATGAGAAACTGAAAACTTCCTGTTAGAAAATTTTTTATACCTTGTGGGGGAATCCAGGAGAATAAACTGGAGGACCAGTTTTCAATTCCCCTGCCTAAATAGAGGGGATTGAAGGTTAAATGTCAGCTGAATCCAGGTGGCTTGTTGTTGGATTTTTTCCAATGTTGGTTTCTACCTGGGTAGAGGTATTAACGTATGTACGACAAGGCATATCGGCAATTGCACATACCCCTCCTTGTTCTGCCAAGAGATAATCCAGGGCTAGATGGCTGTCAAGTCCCACCTTGGCCAGGGAATCTAGACACCTCTGTAAATTAGTAAGATAGCAGTCTCACTGGCTATGCTAAGGAGTGTGTGAGACAAGTTTCGAAGGACATATTGGTGGCCAGCTATCCCCCACAATGGTAACAACATATGTCCGAAAAAATAGACATCTCCATCTAGGATTCCACCAGGGAAATCTTGAGTTAATTGGTGAACAGCTTTAATGAACTAGCCCAGTTTTTGGATTCATTTACGGAATGAATTGAGAAACGGGTGATTAAAGTTCCCAGCATACACTGCACTTCCATCCACAGCACGACAGATGGGCTGGTCCCTAGCAAGAAGATTAGCATGGACCTGGACTGCTATCCAGATCCTTTGTTTTTCCTCAGGAGTACAGCAGGTAGATAGGACTATTTTGATGTCTTCCCAAGTTAAATCGAATGTCGGAGTTAGAGCCTGAAACCCTTCAGCAAATTTGCTGGGGTCTTCAGAAAATCAACCCAGTTTCTGTTTGTGCTGGACTAAATCAGTTAAAGAGAGAGATACGTGCAGTCTAATTTTCCCTTCACTATTTGCTACTTCCCTAAGGCGGCATATTTTTCCTGTTCCTGGGTGATAGGAAGCCCCACTTCAGGTTACTGCAGAGGGACTAGTCTCTCCTTCCTGAGATAACAGAGGATATAAAGGGACATAGAGAGGTGGAGTTTGGGATTGCTCAGAGGGATCTGGAGAAGTGGATGACTCCAGAGAACTAGGTGAGGCTTAGTTTCCTCCCTGAGAATTGGGGGAAGTTAGAAGGGGATCATCTAAAATGTCAGGAGAGTTTTCTGAGTTCTCAGGCTATTGATTGCATAAAGTAGGATTTTGATAAAGGACCATGAAGGTTTGGACATAGGGAATTTCAACCCACTTTTTCATCTTGCAGCAATAAATATCCAATTCCAAGATGGTGTTATAACTTAGAGAACCATTTTCATGCCATTTTTTCCCTATTCCCCAGTTTATATAAAGGCCAGCTAGTGTTAGAATACTTTAAGTTTTTTCCCTTTTCAGCCCATCTATCTTAAAGAATTTCCAGTTTTTAAGGATACATTCCTTGGGTGTTTGTTCTGGCTTAGAAGGAGATCCTCCCATATTGAGTAACCTGCAACCGAGAATAAATATTCCTCCTAGAAATGAAGTCCAGCATACCAGAAATATTACCTAGAAGGTGTCTGAAGGGTAATTAGAGCATCCCCTGAATTCCCTTCCAGATTTTGGTTGTGGATGAGGTTTGAAGTGTCTCTGTTCCCCCATCAGTACCTGACCAGATGTCTCTGGTCACCCTTGTCCTTGATGCCTCATGCGAAGTGCCCTCCCTTTCTCCCTGAGGGCATTGGGGCCAATGCAGAGCCACTGTCATGATGTTCTTGGGGGTGGAAACCTGTTGTCTGTAGAGCTTGTGTTCTATAATAAGTTTCCCTATGTTGGGGTATGTTCCTGGAGACTAAGCATCTATAAAATTTGGGATATGGGCTGCATGGAAGTGACCAGCCCAATGAGTAGTTCATAACATCTTATGAGCTCCTGAGGCCTGAAATGAAAGAGGTCTCAGAGGTGTATAAAGGAACTCCTGGAGGAGTTGGAGTTGGGCACAATGAAAAATGGCACGGGGGTCAAGGCCTGAGGGCTGAGAGGCAGGAGTACTTCCATAAGAGAATTTTGGACATAAAATAAGGTGAGAGATTAAATGGCAAAAGAACCCCAAGTCCATCTCCTAGTTTTCTCAGTGGCATTAATTTATGAGCAAGATCCAGAAAATCCTTTCCCAAAAAGGCATGAAGATATGAGGTGAAAAAGAAACCTTGCTATGCAAGCAAGGTGGGAAAAAAAGCCACAGAAGAGAACCCCATGAGAGACAGAGAGAGAAGTAGAGAGAGAGAGAGACACTTTGGGCTCCTGCATGGTTGGAAATCAGGTTTCCACCAGGTCCCAAAGATGTCAGCTGCTACCCAAGTGTTACTTGGATCTGTATGGCCTGGAGATTAACCCTTGCCACGCTTAAGCTTTAAGGGATGCTATAACACAGTGAGTGGCCCTAGTTTATGCCCTGTTGGTCTTAGAAAGGAAACAAGACAGAGTGAGAGCAAGGAATACTTGAGACAGCAAGAGAAAGCATCAGGATAAAGCCAGGAGGTGGTCTCAAACCACAGGCAACTGGACAAGACCTGGACTTTACCTTGAACTCCCAGATTTCCAGCAGTCTACTTTGAAGATTTTACGTTTCGGCACCAAATGATTTCAGAGAGGTAGCAATGGGTGATGTCTTGAAGCGAGATCCTAATTCTCTGCTCAGGAATTGAACCTGGGCAGCCTGAATGAAAACCGGGAATCCTAGCCACTAGACCAGCTAGAGGCTAAAAGCAGAATTGCCCTGATTCCTGCCCCTGTTGAAAGTAAGAATGTTTCAAGGAGGCAAAGACAGTAAAAACTGGTATAAATTTTATTGTTAGAAATACAGTACAACATGTGGGAGAACACAGAAATACAGAGTATTAGTCTATCTAGCTAAGGCAGAAGTAAAGCAGTAATACACACCCAAAGGAGAGGTGAGGGTGCAGGCGTCCCCCTGGATGAGGAGCACACCAGAGAGGTGATTTAAACTACTCATACAGGACAGTTCTTCTAGGTTTTTGTCTGCCTTTGGCCAGTTAACTTGTTTTATCTTTCACACCTAACCAAATCTAGGGCCCTGCCCTCATCTGCTTGTGCATTTTTGGCCAAGATGGATTCCAAAGCAGAGCATGGTGGGAAGGTTATCCAGATTTATTATGGCCTGGTAACCCCCTCTCTTTTTGACCCAGAGGGTCTCTCTGCACATGTGTAGTTGGGGTCTCCCTGATCCTGAGGATGGGGAGTATGTGAACTCTTTGTTCTGCCCAAGCAGGGTTTAGCCCCTCTTCTGATCCTGTCATCACTGTTGTTTGACAAGTTCGCAAAAGACAAATACCAGTTATTTGCCTTGTGCCTGCTGTTGTTTCTGTCTATACTGCTGTAGTATAGATAGGTGGCTGGTTGTAAATGTCTGTCCAGAATTCACCCGTCTCCTGCCTCAGGAAGTGTAAATACAACGCTAGGTGCTGTTGTCTATCCTGAGCCGACACCCAAACTCCAGAGGAGCAGAGCTCCTTTTTTTTTGCAAACTCATCCTTATCTCTTCATCTGGCTGTTGATTCATAACCTTTAATATTCTTTCTAATAAATCGGTAATCTAATGAGTAAACTGGTTTCCTGTTACTCTGCAGAATAATTGAACCCAAGGAAAGGATTGTGGGAACTTCCAATTTATGGCTAATCAGTCAGAGCCGAGGGTAATAACCTGGAATTGCAATTGGCATCTGAAGTGTGTGGGGCAGAGGGGAGAGGGATATCTTGTGAGACTAAGCACTTAACCTTTGGAATCTGATGCCATCTCTGGGTAGATAGCGTCAGATCTGTGTTGAACGGCAAGACACTCGGCTAGTATTAAAGAATTGACTGGTAAAGTGGAGAAAATAATTGGAACTGGTAGTCAGAATCAGATTGTAAGCCTAGAACATCCGGGTGGAGATGCCTTATTAACAGGTAGAAGTATAAATTTGAGAGACAGCATAGAAATTTTAGACTGAGTCTGGGAAAGGACGAGAGCAGAAGTGAGGGAATGCATTTGGGATCGGCTGTGAGCTGGTCAGAGCTTTACCTGCAACTAGGACTAGATGTCTTCTTTGGGACTGCTTTCCTAACTGAAGGAGTATTTTCCCCAGTTACACTTAACAGAATTTATATTATAATAAATACACACATGCACACATAAACATTTTTGGAAATTAAAACAAGACTTTTTCTAGATCAGTGTTTTCCATACTTTTGTTTAGGGAGAACTATTCTCGGGGAAGTTAAAAAGTATCTAATATTCTATTATTTAGCTGTTAGGCCCTTCAGTATATCCCAGAACTTTTATCCTAGCTGGTTTATGAAATGCTGAGAGAAGAATTTGTCTCTCATGCTTATTTGACAAGTGAGTCCTTTATTTTTGGAGTGCTGATAACATCTCCTGAACTAATATTTTGCTGAATCATTTGGAAATTACTGATCAAGATTAGAGAACTAAACCTGCAGCAGAATCACAAGTTCCTTCAAAAGGCAAAAGGCTGCACTCCACCCAGGACCTGAAGAATATATAACAGGATGCCTCAGGTAATTCTCTCTCTCTTTTTTCTTTCTTTTTTTTTTTTTTTTGCTATTCCCACCACAGGTGAAATTTCCCCGGGGTGAGAGATAGAACCTGCACTGCAGCAGTGATGCTGGATCTTTAACCCACTGGGCCACCTAAGAACTGCCCCCTCAGGTAATTCTGAATTGCAGTCAGCTTTGGAAACAGCTCCTTATAAGACAAAGCAGTGTTTGGGAAAGGAGAATTTGAAAGAAGGTTGTCAGAAGTGTGTTTGGTACAAATCAAGAACGGTGAGAGATAAGAAAATTTCATTAAATGTTGACTAAGACAAGGTCACAAGTGACTTTATTACATGTTTTGGTCCATGTAAATTGAATTCTACCCATTTCTCTAACACTTATGTTTCTCCAAGCTTAGAGCTGTTCACCCTTCCTCTTGTAGAGTAAGCTATGAGGGAAGATTACTTAGTACTACTAGAGTGCAAACCAGAACTAACCCATTTCTTCCCCTTGCATTTTTTCCCTCTTCCTGCTTTGCATCCCCATCTACTTGGCTGGCCGATTTTCACCCATAAGGCCTCAGTTCATATGCCGTTCCTCAGAGAGGTTTTCCCTGGCCCCTTGAGTGATCTCCCCTAGTTACCACCTCACTCCACTTTATTTCTTTTTGTAGAGTTTTTAGAGAAAAGCATTTTAAAACACAACCTGGTATTCTCTCAAATTCTCCACCAACTCTTCATTTTAGTCTTCATGTTGCTTCCAGTGCCCCACCACCCTTCACTCTGCATCTTGGATTTGTGTACAGACACCTCTCCCAAGGCTTAGGCCTGGATTTCCTGGTCTCTGGGACTTATGTCAAGTTAGGGTTAAAGATCTTTCAGGCTGCTGGTATTTTTGCCTGCACTCACTTCCTTTAACCACAGAGGTTCTGGTTTCCCTGCAGTTTCCCATTTTCTGTGAGCCACAGAAGGGAAAATAAGAACTCGTCTTTTCCTCTTTTTGCTTGATCTTCTTTCCCCTCTGTACCCCCACAGTCTCACACCCCAGGCTCCAGCCTCCTCCCGCCCAGCCAGAGAAAGCCTCAGAAGGCCTTTCCTGTCTCCCAGTAGGCTCTGGACTCAAGTGAAAACAATTCTGAATTTGCAGTCAAAAAATTCAGAAGAAAATTCTAATAGCATAGAATTTCAGCTTCCTCAACATTCTCTGTTTACCTCACAAAAGGATTTTGTGAGGAAAATAAACAGTAAAATGCAGGATGATTTTTTTTTGAAATGTAACCTCCTTTGTGACTTGTAATGGTAGAAACATAATCTTTTGTTCCCTTCTCAGATCTGCTGAGTTTGCCTGTTTGATTTGCATACAAAACTGAGTTGCAGTAAATTCTTCTGAGCCTATTCAGGGGGACTACTGCTTTGGTCCCCAGAGCGGTCCCAATGACACATCCAAAATGCAAGATGCTTCAACACAGTGAAGCTGTTGCCTTGATTTACAGTGCTTGCTTAGTCTGGCGCCAGTATGAGTTTCATAACTTTTAAAATATATTCCTATTTCTTCACTAAAATTAACAAAAATAAATTTAGTATTTTGCTTAAGTAGAAGATTTGAACATTCCAGGGTTTATACAACTTAAGTTATGCAAATGCTCAAGTATTTTTTCCTTTCTTTTGTACTCATCACGATCTTTTATTTATTTATTTATTTATTATTATTATTTTAATTTTTCCATTATAGCTGGTTTACAGATTTTTGTCAAATTTTCCAACTGCACTATATGGTGCCCCGGTTACATGTACATATATGGATTTGTCACACTCATCACCATCTTTTCAAGAGAAGTAAAAGTGAATCTCAAGCATTCTATTTAACTCAAGGATAAGATGGCTAGGGACAAGAGAAGACCAACCTTGATTAAAACATGCCTTGCAATTTTCTATATTCTTTACATCTCATGAGTAATGGATTTAATCAGAAGACTCATCCTAGGAATTACTTTAACAGAATGGTACTAGAAAACTAAAGAATTACTATTACATTTTAAAGAATCGGCCTTGTATATGATTAAAAACAAACAAAAAGTAGAATTCCCTTTGTGGCACAGCGGAAATGAATCCAACTGATATACATGAGGATGCAGGTTCAATCCCTGACCTTGATCAGTGAGCTGGGGATCCTGCATTGCCATGAGCTGTGGTTTAGGCCATAGATATGGCTGTGGCTGTGGCATAGGTTGACAGCTGCAGCTCCAAATCGACACCTAGCCTGGAAACTTCCATATGCCATGGGTGTGGCCCTAAAAAAGCAAAACACAAACAAAATAATAAAAAGTCGATTATTATCCAAGAGGAAAATCACCATTATCCTTTATAAATGAATGGAAAATTTTAAATGTTACCGTATTAGGGTTCCCAGAGAATCAATACGAATGGAATACATAGATATATCCTATATACACACATATATATTTATTTATTATACCAACTGGTTTATGTAGTTATGGAGGCCAAGAAGTCCCACAATCTGCTGATCTGCTGAATGTAAGTTAGAGAACCAGGCCAGTTTGTTGTGTAACTCAGTCCAAATGCCTCGGAAGGGGAAGAAGAGGGGCAATGATATTTGAGTCTGAGTCTGAATGCCCAAAAATCAGGAGCAGCTATATCCAAGGGCAAAAGATGGATGTCTTAAAGTTCCCATCATGGCACAGCAGAAACAAATCCTACTGGGAACCACGAGGTTGTGGGCTTGATCCCTGGCCTCATTCAGTAGGTTAAGGATCTGGCATTGCCATGAGATGTGGTGTAGGTTGCAGACACGACTCCAATCCCATATTGCTATGGCTGTGGTATAGGCCAGTGGCTGTAGCTCCAATTCGACCCCTAGCCTAGGAACCTCCATATGCCACAGGTGCAGCCCTAAAAAGAAAAGAAAAAAGAAAAAAAAAGGATGCCTTGGCCTAGAGAGAGGGTTTGCCCTTCCTCCCCTTTTTGTCCTGTTTCGGCCGTCACTGGATTGGATGATGCCCACCTGCATTGGCAAGGTAGATCTTTACCTAGTCCACTGATTCAAATGCTAATCTCTTCCAGGGACACTTCACAGACACAACCAGAAATAATATTTTAACTGCTATCTGGCCAGAAATGTCTCCTTTAGAAAAAGAGGCCACTTGGAATGAGATCTTTTACCCAGAAGAGATGACAGATGCCACTAGTCAGGTGCTCCTTGCTACCTTGAACTGGAGACACAGAGAATAATTAACCAATGGGTTTGTGAGAGAGCAAAACCTTGAGTAACCAGCAACCCCTTGGAGAAGTGGAGACAAGTTGAGTGACACTTGTCTTCCTTCAACCACATCCTCTTTGGCTTATCTTTTAATTTATTTTTGCTTTTTCAGACACCTAGTGGGAAGGGAGGTGTCAGAGTAAGCTGACTGATTTATAACTTTGGAAGTGGTAGCTGCAGGAACAGGAAGGAGTTGAGTCACATGAATGGCTAAGTACAGAGTGCGGATTGATGAGATGAGCAGATAACCTATATGCTGGAGCATCCCTGCTCCAGTCTGGAATGATCTTCCAGGTCTGGAAGGCAGTCTGATCTCCAGGAGGCTGAGATGCCCACAGGTTCCTATTTTTCTAACTAGAACTGGGGTAGTCCCTGTTTGAAGTCTCATTACCTGACTGAGATCCTGTCTTCCTCAATTCCCCAGTTTTCTTAAACAAATACTTCAGAACTAAGGTAACTCCAACTTTTTCTATATAATTTATAATGAGCAATAGAAACTACTTTAGTTTTTGTCATAGTGAATATTTATCAACCATAAAAACAAACAGGAAACTCTTAGCACTCAAGATCATTTTTCCTTCTTCCTTTTTTTAAAGAAAAGTACCGTGTTCTAGGTGATAAACAATGTAAAAAAATTTTTTTAATCCTACCTTCTGTTGTAATCACTAATGCGGTAAGTGTGCTCTTTATCAGTGGGATAGAATTAACACTGAGCACTTTTAGGAGTTCCCCTTGTCAAAATGTGACCCCTTAAATTTCTGAATGTTTGTAATGCATAAAACCAGTTTCACTGATGCTTAGAAGGGAAGGAAGGGAGGAATCTTATGTAACTGGTTACAGAGCCTATTTTTATTTTTATTCTTTTTTCGGCCACACCTGTGGCATATGGAAATTCTCAGGCTGGGGTCAAATCGACCACAGCAATGCCAGATCCAAGCCACATCTGTGACCTATGCTGCAGCTTGTGGCAATGCTGGACCCTTAATCCACTGAGCCAGACTAAGAATCAAACCCACATCCTCACAGAGACAACATCAGGTTCTTAACCCACTGAGCCACAACAGGAACTCCACCGAGCCTATTTTTATGTATCATGTTTCAAGGTTGTTATCTGTGCTAATAGGTATGTGACAACTGTGTGTGTGTATGAATTGTTTCAAAGCTAAGCATTCTATTAGTCAAAGTACTCATATATTCTAAGTTTATTTTATATGACCGACTTACAATGCTATAACATAATGCAATTTAACCTATAATGCAGTGACTTTGTCTTATTGAGGGTGACTCCCAGAATACAGGCATACTTCATTTTATTACACTTTTTTACAAATTAATGGTTTGTGGCAAACAGAGTCCATGGGCACCATTTTTTCCAACAGCATTTTCTCACTTTGTGTCTCTGTTACATTTTGGTTATTCTTTCAGTATTTCAAACTTTTTATTTTTATTTTTTTTTTAGGGCCACAGGTGGGGCATATGGAAGTTCCCAGGCTAGGGGTCAAATCAGAGCTGCAGCTGCCTGGCTACACCACAGCCACAGCAATGCCAGATCCAAGCCACATCTGTGACCTACACTGTAGCTTGTGGAAATACCAGATCCTTAACCCACTGAGTGAGGCCAGAGATCAAACTGGAATCCTCATGGATACTAGTCAGATTCTTAACCTGTTGAGCCACAACAGAAACTCTGGTATCTTTATATTGTTACGTTACTGTATTTTACTGTATTACTTTATATAGCATGTGATATTTGCCTGAATGCTTAAATAACCAGGCGAGTCATTTCAATAAACTTTGTTTTTAGCTCAGTTTGTTTGTTTAGTTGTTTGTTTCTTTAGTTGTTTGTTTCTTTAGTTTCTGTTTGTTTTTTGGCTTTTATTTGTAAAATTTTATGTAAATACCTTATTGCTGCCTGAAAAAGTACAAGGTTCTTTAACCTGACATTTCATCTGATTTTATCCCCCTCCCCCGTCCTCAAGACCATCACCTACTAACTTGGTTACTCCTTTCCATTCCTTGAACTGTGTAGCACCTGGCTCTCAGTCTTCTTCCCTAATTCTGGTCATTATCCTAATCTAATTAGTGTTCACTAAATGACTATTCAATATCTTGACACTCTCACCCAGTTAACCTCATTATAATTGACTTCTCCAACCCAGCTCAGTCACCTTGTCATTAAAACATACCCATCTCAGAGTTTTGTCCGCTCCTGCCCCCACTCCTCTTCCCGTATGAAAACCACTAATGTAGATACCAGTGTGGAACACAGTATCCTATTATTTTAGCTTCTTTTTTAGGTTGGTTATTGGTTATCTTCAAGCCACTTATCTTCTCCCTTCACTTTCTATGTGGATAAGCTCATATACCACTGTGGTTTAAATATAACCATGTGACAACAATCCCCAAATTTATATTTCCAATCCAGACCTTTCTTTTGAGCTCCAGACTTGTATGTTCAGTTGTCTTCTCAACACATCTTCTGAAATAGTTCTGTTTAATGAATAAACAGAAATCTCTTTAATATGGAGTTGGGAGGCCAGAAGGGGAAGTTCTCACATCCTGCCGCTGGCCATCAATTGCAGGGCCAGCAGGAAGAAAAGTATACTTGAACAACACAGGTTTGAACCTCATGGCTTCACTTCACTTACAGGTAGATTCCCCCCCCCCCAATAAATACATACCATCAGTACCACAAGGTTGGTGGAATCTATGAATGCAAAACTCACAGATGGGAAGGGCTGACTGAAAAGTTATATTTGGATTTTCAACTGGGCAGAAAGTTGTTACCCCTAACCCCCTATATTGTTCAAGAATTCCCTGCACTTTATTATCCAGCAGGAGAAAGGAAAAATTTCTCCTTGCTCAACCAATGAGAGACTGTCACAACTCAACCAATGAAAATCAGCTACACTTGGAATTACCAGTTCCCTAAAACAGATTTTGTTCACAACAGCCCCTCACAAACCTTCCCTTCTGCTCCATAAAAGAACGTTCCCCTTTATCTCCAGAATTGCCTGTGGTTCTCCATAGATTGCTTGTCCTAAATTGCAATTCTTTACCATTCCTGAATATACCCATTTTGCTGATAAAATAACTGATTGTTTTATGCTTTTAGGTCAACAGCTCACAAGAACCTCAAAGTATTCAAAATTAATATTCTCCTCTTTCTCCCAAAATCTGTTTCCTCCTAATCTTTTTCACCTTAATAAATGGTACCCACGTTTACCTAGTTGCTCAGCCCAGAAACCTGAATGTCACTTCTGACAGTTCCATTTTCTTCACTTCCCAACTTTAATCCATCATCAAATGTTGTGCTTTCTAAAATCCTTTGATATGTCTCTCCATCTTTACTACCCTTTCCCCAGTCTAAGCCATCAAGTCTTATCTGGACTTGAGCAATACCCTTTTAACTGGCCTCCCTTCATCCACCTTTGCCATTTCCAGTCCATTCTCCACACAGAATCTGGAGTATGTAACTCCCCTACTAAAATTTTCATTGCCCTTAGAAAAAGTTCCCAAATTTTATCGTAGCTTTAAAGGCCTCCTATGATCTAGCTTTTGTTGATCCCTCAACAACAACTGGCACCTGCTAGGAACATGGTAGAGCTTAAAAAAAAAAAACTGGTTTCCTGACTTAAAACAAAACACAAATTTCCTTATAAAAGGAAATTATTTTCCCAAGATGCAGACATTCCTTTCTTCAATACCACTCAGAACAGTTTGTTCTAAAATGCTCTGCTAATTATTAATCTCTTACATTGACTTACTATATCAAATATTGTGAAATTAGGAAAACTTTCTAAAATAAGCCCACTCAGCTAGGAAGCGATTGGTATATAAACTCAGTGTAGAAATCACATGTACACATCTTTAGAATCTAGACTTTCTCTGGAAGCATTAAGACTTGTGTTAAAAATAACTATTAATAGCTTAACCTTATAATATGCCTTAAATTCATACTTCAGAAATGAGATAAGCAGTGTAGCAGATTAAGATGTAAAAAGAAGAATGGAGTAGTAGTCTCTATTTCCTCCTTTCAGCTATTGTTTTAATATGTTTTACATCTGATCTCATACATATAGGAAAGCAATCTCACTCATGACATTTATTTTGGCACTTATCACATTGTATTGTAGGCTTATATTTTTATATGTTGAAGTCTGGTTTAGGACATGGATTATGTCCAATTTAGGACACGGATTATGTTCTGTAGTATAAAATTCTCTCTTCTCTACCTCTCTGTTTTGCACAGTGTCAGACCCAATTTGGGTGAGTTCCTGGTTTTGCTCTATTACTCTCCACATTTAAAGTCACCTGCAAAATTAATCCTACTATATTCTCAGGGCTAATCTTATTGAGGCAAGAGTAGATTAAAGTCTTCGGAAACCGGGATTTTGGGGTTCATCCTCAAGACTATACCAAACCTGATGAAATGCTCTAGGTTTGATAATTGGTCTCCCACCACAATCTGGAGCCCCAAAGTGCCCTTGTGTGCAAAACCCACCTTTAAATCTATTGCTGTTCTCCTGTTCCTAATCAGATAACTTTCCATAATATCTCAGTCACTCCCAGGAAAGGGGGAAAAGGTAAGTTGAGATTTGGCTTTCTCCCTCAGGGATACTCTGGAATGTAAATTATACCTCAGAGTTGTTCTGACCTGCAGCTAGGGAGCTGGGTTCTCATACGACATCATCTGATATCCATTGGTTAAAGGTTGCGTCACAGCAGCCACAGTAGCACAAGAGCAGTCCTCCTAAGAATGGCAGCAGGTTCTATGCAGTGGAGGCAACAAAGCAACGAAGCACAGAAATAGTTAAAGCAATCTGAGGGGATCTGGTCAGAGTACTTACAGCGTCTGCTACAGATCAATCCATCATAAGCAGGTTCTCAGAGAAAAGAGCAGATAATCGAGTTCCTTACCACACAGCCTGGGATCATGGCTAAGGATTATCCAACATCCTTCTGCAATAGATGCAGCTAAAGTCACAGGAAGATGAAGACCAGGTGACATGAGCATGGAACCATCTGTCCCATGGAGGCAGCGCTAGGAAAGATGCCAGAGCTAAATATTGGGAGAGGTCTGATGAGGTAGAAAGCAGCAGAGATGATAAAGACCAAAGTCAAAAGACAGAGGAAGATGGCAGTATAAACATTTCTTGATGCACGCGAATCACTGTGGGTCCCTCAAAGAACCAAGAAGAGGGAATTTGGACAAGTACTCTTAAAGTTCTTTGGACTAGACCCGAGTTAGAGTACAATTTTATTGTAGGTTGGTGTGGCTTGGGGAAACAAAAATGACAGATTTCCTGTTCTACTATCCTCCTATTCTACTATTGCCTAATCCAAATAAGAGTTAAAAGTATTATCAGACATTAAAGATTAAAAAATCAAAGATATTGAATCTATCCTTTCACTTACTACCAGCAAATCCATTCGTTATGTTTCATCTTTCCAGGTTCAAGAATCTGCCTTAATTTTTACTCATACCCCATAATTTACATTTGCCATATAGGGAGATTTTTTTTTAAAGAGAGAAATTTGTATAATGTTCTTTATACACGTTGTTTTCTAGACCATGCAAGAAATTATATTTACTAATTCATTCCCTAAACACTGTTTGAATTAGGTGCCACATTAAGTGGATTAAAAAGATAAAAAAGATATAGTGCTGTGGTGAAAAAGAATTAACATGTGCAGGAATGATAAACACTAGATTCAGCTTATATATGCATTCCAATAACAATTTTTTAAGCACTTATGTGCCAGGCTTTGTGTTTGTCAGACAGCTAGTTAAGACAGGCTATATTCTCAAGGAATGGATTAGTATTATAATATGATGATTATAGCTAACACTTATTGAAATGTCTGCTAATGCCAAGTATTGGGTGCTAAGCATTTTGCTTGTATTATCCATTAAATCCCCAAAACAGCCTTATGAAGGAGGTACCATTGTTATGCCCAATATACAAATGAAGAAATCGAGACTTCCAGAATAAGTTGCTCAGTTAACTAGCGCTAAAACCAAGATCAGACTACAGAATTTACTGATTATAAAGTCTGTACATCTTACCACTAGCGTACATGGCAAAACTCCATGGAAAAATGTTCTATGGACTCTAGAGGAAGAAATTACTAACTTTATCTAAATGATTAAATGTAATTTCTTTTTCTAATTTTTTTTTTTTTTTTTTTGCTTTTTAGGGACACACCCGTGGCATGTGGAGGTTCTCAGGCTAGGGGTCTAATTGGAGCTGCAGCTGCTGGCCTACACCACAGCCACAGCAATTCTGGATCCTTAACCCACTGAGCGAGGCCAGGGATTGAATCCGAAACCTCATGGTTCCTAGTTGGATTTGTTTCTGCTGCTCCGTGATGGGAACTCCCAATGTGGGATTCTTAATGAAAAGAATATTTTTTTCTTTCTCTTCATCATAAAATAACTGATTATCAAAAATACCAGAGCATTTCTACTTGCTTTCATATAATGGTCATTCCATATGTATACCTGTTTTGTGTGATGGCTTGAAATCTTCCCAGAATTCTTATGTTATGTGAATTGTATAATTCCCTTTAATTGTATCAAGAGAATGATATTGAGAGGTTTTTGAAGTATTATCAGAAATCACGCATGATTGCTGGTTGTGTCACTTTGGGGAACCACATAAAGTATCACCAAGGTTGCAATTATAAACAGAATCTGACTTAAATTATTCTAGAGTAAGAAAGCAGCCTAATCAACTAACACATTTTCTGACTACCCACTGTGTACAAACTATAGATATTAGGTGTTGCTGAGTAAACAGAAAACAAAAGAAAAGAAAGGAAGTAAAAATCCCCAGAGGTACTGTTTATGAAATAGGTGATAGTGAATATAATTGATGAACTAGGAGTTCAATTGCCTTCATAAAGTTTTCTTTGGTGAAGAGTACCTAGGCTTTAGAGAGAGAGAAGGATCTTGAAGTGGGAAGAATACAGGATACAGAATATGATGCTTGGGTTCTAATCCCAATTTCTCTAACTAGGCGCAAACTTGGGCAAATTCTGCTCCTGCAAAATGCACATAATAATACTGAAAAATACTTTTCTTCATGAGGCTCAGTGAGAAATCAATGAAGAAATGACTTGTAAATGGTAAAAGAGTAAATGTTATTGACTTACATCCAGTGAGGTCCCTGACCAAACTGTGTGGTTTATTCTTTATCACTTCTTCTCTGCATGAGTCAGTAAGCTTCCCCTTCCTACTCTCTCCTCAAATGGACTTAATAGTGTGGCTTCTGTTTGCTTTCCAATCGCAAGAAAGAATGATTTGTACACCATGACCATTCAGGAAATTACTTTAAATAATAGAGTTTTGCTTAGAAACACTTATTTCTTTAAGGTACTTTCACCTGTGTCATTTACATGCAATTGTCAGACTCATCTTGCTAGACATATTTTGATGATGTCATGTTACTGTTCAAAAGCTGTCAACAGTGTCACATTTTCTACTGTAATATCTTTTTAATATACTTTTTAATTGAGATATAATTGACATGTAACACTGTATTAGTTTTAGGTGTACAGCACAATGATTAAAGTCTTAAATTCTATCTGAACTCCGAGACCTTGCTACCCAACCTGTAGTCTTCAGACCAACAGTGCTGGCATCACCTGGGAGCGTGTTAGAAATGCATCTTCTGGAGTTTCCCTTGTGGCTCAACGGGTTAAGAACCCAACTAGTATTCATGAGGATGTAGGCTTGATCCTTGGCCTCACTCTGTGTGTTAACAATCTGGCCTTGTTGCAAGCTACTGTGGCATAGGTCGAAGATGGTGGCTTGGATTTGGTGTCGCTATGGCTGTGGCATAGGCCAACAGCTGCAGCTCCTACTCCACCCCTAGCCTGGGAACTTCCATAACTTTGTGTTCCCCTGCAATAGTACAGGGGCTTCACAAACTCAGTATATGTTGAGTTTCTTCAAAACTGAGGTTTCTGTGGTTTTTGCTTAATGTTGCATATCTTTAGAGACTAACACAGTACCCCCACACAATAAAGGACCAATACACATTTTTTAACGAATATATCCAGAACATTTTCCAATTACTTCCTAGGTTGTATGTGCATTTTTAATGACCACTGAATATTTTTCTCAAAATTTTTAAAAATCAGAATATTTAAGAGCTTCTATTTGTGCACTTTTTCACATTTTAGCTGGCAGAGTTCAGGACTTGATGGGAACATAATCAAGGGCTCAGGATGTACTCGTCGCAGACTGGGTCCATATGGTCACTGGTGGGGAGAGAATCCTGAACTCAGGATGCTGACAAGCCTGCAGCAGGCGGCAGTACGCAACTGCTTCCCACTCCTGGCCCCCAAAGCACCTGCGCACGCGCATAGCCGTGCTTCGGCCCTGCCAGCCGGGAGGAGGGAGGCGGGGCTCCCGGGGCGCGTGCGCGGCGGCCTGGGCTGCGGCCCCTCCCTTGACGGGAGCGCGCGGCGCGGAGGACCTCACGGGAAGGGGGAAGTCAGGTGGCTGCCACCGCTGCCGCCGCCGCCGCGGTCTGTCGCCAGAAGGAAAATGGCGGATCTGGAGGAGCAGTTGTCTGATGAGGAGAAGGTAAGGGCCGCGGAGGCGGCGGATCCCGTCGGTCTCGGAGCCAGCAGGTCCCCGCCGTCTCAGCCCGGAATCTGGCAGCCGGGAAGGGCATTGGTCAGTGCCCTCGGCTGCCCTTCCTTCCCCTCTCCTTGCTGCGCCCAAGTGCCTGCCCCTGTCAGTCACCCGAGGCCCGGCGCGGGGGCAGGTCTCAGCCCGGCCTGCTCGCTCAGCTCCTTGTAGGGTGTGTACTCCGAAAATAGGAAGCGGGAGCAGGGCGGCGGCGCCGCCTGGCGCGGCGGGCGGGGGCTGGGGGCGCGGCGGGCGGCGGCCGCCGGGGACCCTCTCCCAGCACCAGGGCCGCGGGCCCTGTGCCCGGGGGTTGGGGGCTGCCTAGGGGTCCGGGTGCCCGCCTGGGAGCACCTCAAGGGTAGTACCCAGCCCGAAGGCCTGGCGGAAGGTGGCCAGAGTGCGGGGTAAGGAGGGGGAAATCGCTTAGGAAGCAGACCGTCACTTCCCTCTTGTATTCCCTCCTCCCGCAAGCAAAATGTGTTCTTTCCTGGGTCCTACGTTTTTCCGTTTTATCCGTGGAAGTCTCTAGCTCTCTTTTTTTATTTTTATTTTTTAATTTTTTCAGTTTTAGCAGTGGGCTTTGCAGTTCCCACATTCCCCTGAAGACAACGAAGTTGCTCACAAAAAGAAAACCTCCCCCCACCCCGCCCCAGTTGTTTGCTGCCCTTGCTGGCCGCAGCCCCCCTGGGGACAGATTTGGTGGCGCCCCATCGTTCTGCTAGGACTTCTTCCTAAAAGGGGAGGTTGTGCAACTCCTTTTACTGTATCTTAGATGCTGTGACAGCATTGGAACTGGATGAACGACTTAAGTTCTCAGGCATTTAAAGTAAGAAATCTAATCATTGAACTGGTTCTCTTATTGGCGGTTCCTTTTGGCCACTGTGAGGCCCCATTCCCCATTGGTAGGGTAGTGGGGGGATACCCTACTAATTTTGAGTATTTCCTGGAAAGGACCTTGATGTTTCTCAAACTTAGAAGTAACTGACATAACTGTGAATAAAATCGATTGTTTGAAGTTTTAACGCTTAATTTAACAAGCCTTATTATTATTATTATTATTATTATTATTATTATTATTATTATTATTTTAAGTTCCAAAGCATTGCAGCCGTGTCTGAAACACAAACACATACTGGTGTTTAAGAAATCCTATTGTAAATCTAAGGATATTTTCGGTTGGAGCACTCTGTTACAAATGTTTTTCTATCCTGTGTTTTTGCACCGAAATGTGATGTTCTACCTTCTTCCCAGTGTGAATGTGCAGCAGTCAGTCTTATCTTCAATTTTGGAAATCTTTCTTCCTTCTGTGCTCTTTGGTGAAAGTGATAATAAAATGATAAAATGAGGAGAACTAATATATTCCACAGGCGTGGTAGGCAGATGCCTATATACATAAAAGTTGCTGTGCATTATTCTTATGTATAGTATTGGTAAATAACTGTAAGTTGCTAACTGAAAATAAATGCGGGCAGGCACACATATTTAAAATTAAGTAGTGCTAGAAAGTTTTTTAAAGGGATTATCATGTTTTTATTGTTTTTATTCTGCCATTTGTAAGTAGTGATTAGTAGCTCAAGTGGCTAGAAACCTAGCTGAGGAGAGTACTCAGTGTGGGAGTTAATATAGACCTGCCATGTGCTGTAAAGGCCTGAAATAGCAAAGTTTTTTCAAAGTGAGATAACAAGATTTCTTATCATCAGGCACTCGCAGGCCACTGACTTCCATAAAGGTGTGTTGTGCGTGTGCGTGTGCATGTGTGGTGGTGGTGGGGTCTTATTCTCTATGCTTGCCCAACACTATGTCTTAAGAGTAAATGAAAGAAAATTCTAATTCGAAGGAATTTGGTGCTTTTGTTTTTATTTCCAATTTTGTAAGACTATTCTGTAGATATTTTACACATGGATTTCCAGTTAAATTTTTTAGTAATTTAAGAAAAATATTAATCAAACTGTGGGACTACATTCAAGTAACTGGTAAACTGAAATTCTAACATTCTTATTAATTCAGTTATTTAAATGTTCTTTTTAATCTTTTGGGAGGAAGACCTTGGGTATAGAATCAGAAATAGGATTTAAAGGTGGTGTTTTTAAAACTAATATTTAAAGCATGTTACTTTTTCTGTAACTTGTTTGTAATTGTCAAAAATAAGATTTTGATACTTTTAGGCTCTTGAAATTTTCATTACTGATTGCAGATATAAGGAAGGGAAGCTGTTAAGACTTATGTAGTACCACACTTGTGTATGCCTGGCTCAGCTAGACAATATGTTAATTAATTTGTTGTAAGTTTGAGATAGGTTTTATTATTACCATTTCACAAATAAGTAAAATAAGGTTTCAGAAGTTTTAAGCAGTTCACTTCACACCTAAGTAGGAAGTGGCAAAGGCGGTATTTAAACCTGAGTTTGTCTGAATCCAAAGTTTAGGCTCTTAGGACATTATACTGCCTTAACAATTAATGATACGGAGTTTCCGTTGTGGCTTAATGGGAATGAATCTGTCTAGTATGAATGAGGGCCCAGGTTCAATACGTGGCCTTGCTTAGTGGGTTAAGGATCTGGCATCGCCATGAGCTGTGGTGTAGGTTACAGATGTGACTTGGATCTGGTGTGGCTGTGGTGTAGGCCATAGGCCACAGCTCTGATTTGACCCCTAGTTGGGGAATATCCATATGCCACAGGTGCTGCCCTAAAAAAACCAAAAAAAAAAAAAAAATTATAGAACTGTTTTCTGAGTTTATCTGTTTTTAATTTGATAGTTTAATTTGAAAAAGAAGAAACTTTTTTTAATAGAAATTGTAAATACCAAACAGTAAATAGCATTGGGTTTTAAATTTAAATTTTGATCATTTTAGAACAAAGTTTATTATTTTTTGACACATTTAAAAGTTTTATGCTGCTGGTTTAGTTTCATATATGCCCTGTGGTAGGAAGCATTTTTTAAATTAGAATAATATATTTCCTTTTTTGAGTCATGTACAGTTGTTTTTTGAGGAGATAACTATGAGATGTAATAACTTTTGCATCTTTGGCCACTAGGTTCATAGGAAATAAATTTATCTGAAAAAGCACAATGAGTTTCTTTAAAGTTATTCATTTGTTGTGGTGTGTCCTGAAGACCTTTTTCCATAGTTTCAGAAACTCTAGGCCAGAACAGTTCATGGTTTCCATTCCTGGGTCAGCTGAATTGTACATTGTACTCTAAAGCATTTTTGTGATTTTGAAATTTTTTATATGGAATTGTGGTATAAGGCTGAAATGAGAAGAACTATTCCCAAACCCCTCTCTAGATGAGAAGTCCAGGTAGTCACTCCAAACTCGGGAAGGAAGACACTTATTTGGAAAGAATCATCCCTGCCCTGAACCCCTCCCACCTTACCCCAGTGAGTGGTGATCTACTCCCATAGCATCAACTTTGTATCTTTGTAGATGTGTCTCAAGTGCATATCTCCCGCCTACTTCCCTCTTAAGCATTGGAAATACATTTTTAACTGCTGGTTCTTTTCACAGAAGACCCTTAATGAGATATGTTCAAGTGGAAGCTGCCTGAAAGTAAATTCATAAGCTCCCTTTCCCTCTGCTCCCTCACAAAGCAGGGTTGATATCCATCTCTTGCTGCTCATTTTTCTCTTTATGACTCTGTTTCCGTTTTTTCCAGTTATTCCAGGTTTTTAACTTCAGCTCCATTTTAACTTTTTTCCTCCTTGTGCTCTCTGTACCTTGCAGTTTCCAAATCTTGTCACTTCCTGCAAAATATGACTTACACAGATTATTTCTTGCTTGAAAAGTTAATTCATTTATATTAATATTTGATTTATTACTCTCAATAGAGAAGACTTTAACAATCATATTTATGTTATGAGCTACTGTTGTTTAGTAACAAACTTTCTGTACCTACAGAATGCAAATTGATTGTGTTTGTTCAGTGAATACACAGTTGAGGAAGAAACAAAGCTAAGGGAGGAGTTGCAGGGTTAGAAGAATGTCTCATATCTGTTTTATTTGCCACCGCTGGGTTATAAAATTTCTAGACTAATCCCTCCAACTTCCTGTCATTTTTCTACTCCCAAACTTTTAGTTGCTGGATTCTCCATTGCTTTTACAAGGAAGCTCACCTTCTTTTTTTTTTTTTGTCTTTTTAGGGCCACACCCATGACATATGGATGTTTCCAGGGTAGGGGTCCAGTTGGAGCTGTAGCCGCCAGCTTACGCCACAGCCACAACAACCAGGATCTGAGCCATGTCTGCGATCTACACCACAGCTCATGGCAATGCCAGATCCTTAACCCACTAAGCAATGCCAGGGATCAAACCCACAACCACATGGTTCCTAGTCGGATTCATTTCTGCTGCTCCACAACGGGAACTCCAAGGAAGACCAACTTTTGAAAGTAGTGTTTGTGTCCTTGTATTTCATTCTAGCCTAAATAGTTCTGGTATTTCCAGTATGTACTGTTACTTAATTGTGCTATGAATTGAAAGACCTGCATGCTAGTCCATGCCTAGTACCTCAAATAAATTATTTCCTGTCTCATCTCAGTTACCTCTAAAATGTGGGGATAGAATAGAAATATATTCTCCATTAAATTTCTGTAAATTTAAATGGTGCCTGGCATGTAGTAAACACAATAAATTGTTATTTTTCTCTGCTCATGACTTACCTGCTTTGAGCATTAGTATGTTCTCTGATCCTGTCCCCTTTTTTGAAAGATGAAAATATTACTTATCCTTTAAGACTTAGCTCAGTCATCACTAGCTAGATGTCTAGTTTTCTCTTCTGAATGCTGTAACACATCACTGGTATTTGCATAGTCGTTAACTTGTTTACCTATCTTTTTTCTCTGTATTCTATTGGAATTCCTTAGAGCAAAAGTAGTGTCATCTTCAGCATCTGTCAGTACAGTGTATGTGATGAGTACAGTGGTTCAATGAGTGAATGAACAAAAGTCATGAATTCACAAAATTAAGAAAAATAACAGTTTTATGAAAGGAAGTAGCTTATAAAGGCAAGTTTTTGAGGGAAAATATAGTATGCCTACATTTTTGATTTCTAAATAGTGCTATTTTAAAGATTTAGATAAATGAAATTCCTGGTGCTCTTTGAGGTGCAGGTGGTGATACTGGCTACAGTTCAAGTCATTTACACATGCTAAATATTTATAAGCAGTTTATATACTTCTACCCACAATTATCTTTTGGCTTCAGAAATTTTGTTTATATGGAAAAGCACTGTAAACTACCATTATATTCTATCATAATTAATGTTAAATCAGTAGTGTTTTTTATTAACCAAAAAGTAAACTGAACCAGTAAGTTATTAGTGTAGAAAATATGCTTTCCTAATTTCATTCTGTAGATGAGTGAGTTCTGTCATTGCACCAATAAGATGTAAAAATTCCTACAGCAAGCAGAAACTTGATACCTGCTGTAACATTACTGGCGTTTTTCAGACTGCACATGAAAGCAAAATTTTTGTACATTTTCAGTGCATTTGGGAGCCATTTCTACATAAAATAGAGCATTGAGCATTGTGTCTTAGTGTAAAAACATGGTTGATCAGAGAATACAAAGTAATTTTTAAGGGTGACAGGCATGAGGGAAAAATTGACCTGCGGTTCTGTGCTCTGACGGAAAAACTTACTTGCCTGAAGCAGTAATTGATTGCAGGAAATTCATGCATATCAAAGAAAATAGGGTTTTTGTAGAACCACTTACAGTTGTCAAAGGGGAAAATTTCATAAATTTTATTTTTAAAGTGAGACATGAAATCTTCAGATTCTTTCTCTTAAGACATTTTATGTATATACATGCTCCACAGTGAGACTGTAGCTGAGAACTTTTCTCACACATTTTAGTTCATAATGTTTCTACTGATAGCGAATGGAAATAATTTTTGAGAAGTACCTCTGTGTTTATTTATTTACCAAATATACCATATTACATTGATTTCACTACTCATAATTTTCAGTATTTTAAGGTCTCTGAAATGAGGCTGCATTGTACAATCATAGTTTATAATACTGGCAGCATTTTTCCTTTTGTAGTGGTAATGAAATTATGTATCTTACATTGGTAGTGAATCAGGGTATGCAAGGATATATACAATAACAAACAAAAATCTCAGCATGAGGGCCTTGGTGGTGGGTGCTTTGCCTGGCATCTCCTCATTCATTCTGTGTATGTCTACTGTTGGTCAGCAGCAGAAGGGACCCTGCTCAGCGAAGTCACTTAGTTTCAGGCTGTTTGAGGACTTCAGTCTAAATGTAGGCCTTTGATATGATACATGTATACAGCTTTTATTCAGCTGTGAGAAAGGATATTTTGCCATTTCTGACAATATGGATGGACTTTGAGCACCTTGTGCTGAGTGAGGTAAGTTAGAGAATGAAAAGTATGATACTATATCACATAACGTGGAATCTTAAAAAGTCCAACTTGTTTAAAAAAAAACAAAAGTAAAATGGTGGTTACCAGGGAGTGGATGATGGGGGGTTAAGCTTCATGGTATTTGAGGGTACAAACTTGTAATGAGTAGTAAATAAAAAAACAAAGATCTAATGCACATATAAGGAATGTAGACACTACTATTGTACTATAATGATGTAATGTGATAAATATTTCTTCAGTACCAGTCATATTACAGTATATAAATGTATCAAAGTAACAGATTGACTACCTTAAATTCACAAAATGTAGCATGCGAAATTCATAAAAAAAAAGTCTTAGTTTTTTTTTTTTTTTTAATCACTATCCCCACAGCAATGGGCAAGAAATGCAGTGAATTCCATACTGGTTTTTACACACACACACACACACACACACTGTACCCACACTTAAAAACAAACTTAGAGACTCAATTCACTTCTACTCAGATTTTAGTTAGCTAAAGCAAGTTATATCTGTAAACCTAATTTCAGAGGAGTCAGAAGAAGAAGAGAAATGCCATATTTGTAAGTAGTGGTAATGATACCATAGATCAAGTTTTAGACTCATGGAAGGTTGGTGATTTGATTACCTGTTTGGTAGACACAGTGCAAAAATACAGTTACAAAGATAAATCATACAATATAGCATATATACTCTACAAGGTTAAAAAGCAGTAAATTCATGGAAATTCAGAAGATGGAAAAATTAATTCTGCTTAGGAGGAGTGTGGACATCATTTGGGATACAAGCTCATGCCAGAGAGCGCAACATAGGAAGAAAAAAATAGGCAAATGGAAATGAGCAGAAAGTACGTTATAAAAATGAATTATGCTATTAAACAGCACAGATTTTCTCAGCCTGAGCACTGTTGGCATTTGGGCTTAGATAACTCTTTGTTGTGGAGGTTGTCATGCATTTTAGGATGTTTAATTTTAATAGCATCTTTGGCCCACATGGTGCCAGCAGCACCTGCCATTCGCGGCAGTCAAAAATGTCTCCTGTAGGACAAAATTACCTCTGATTGAGAACTGTAGGTTTAGACAGATTGGAGCTAGTGAGACCAGTTGGGAAACTGAGTTAAATGTTAGGACCTGATTTAAAGTGATTTCACAAGATACAGAGGAAAAAAATGATTGCTGACATTTCATAGTTGGAATCAAGACATGGTAAGTGAATTCATAGAGAAAGGGAAAAAATCAGGTAACTGTGAACATTAAAATCTGATTGTCTAGGAAGAGGTATTACCACTGACAAAGAACAAAGGAGAGAGGATGCACATCTAGGGGAATAATGGTGAGTTTAGTTTGGGTTCTGCTGAATTTGAGATGCTAGCAGAATGTGCATGAACATGCCTAACAGATATAGAAATGTAGAAATGGAGCTTGGAAAAGGATCAGGCTCAGAAATTTTATGTAGATTTGGAAATCCTCTTTGTGGGTTAAATCCATGATGTGGGAATAGCCTTTTAGGAGTACAAGTTCAGACATAGCAAAGAGGAGAGAACAGACAGGGAGCATGTACTTTCGGATACTTTCATTTAAGGAATAAGAGAGAGAAGGAGAGAAACTAGAAAGTGAGCCTTTCAAGTAGAATTATATACTGAAATTGATAGCACTTGTGTCTTGAACCCAGCCAAAATTCAGATTGGGAGTTGAACCCACGGTTTTTAAATTAGAATCACTCACCCGGTGTCTGACTTACTGAGGTTCAGCACCAGAGGAATTCAGCCAGAGACAAAGTGATAGGCAAGAAATAGATTAAGATAAGATGCTTGTGAGAAATGGAAGCAGGCATACACGGAGGCTCTGCTCTGAGGATTAGGTGGGCTACAGGTTTATAATCCAAGGGGAGTGGGAAAAGACCACCTTTTCCTCTTAGCAATTTAGTAACTCTTAAATAGGGTAAGGAGATTAAGACATACAAACTTCTAGTTGTAAAATAAATGAGTCACAGGGACATAATGTGTAGCATAGGAAATACAGTAAAAAATAATCATAATAACTGTGTGGTGACAAATGGTAACTGGATTTTTCATGGTGATTATTTTATAATGTGTAAAAATATCAAATCACTACTTTTGGGTATACAAATGATACGCCCTAAATGAATATAATATTATGAATCAATTATACTTCAATTTTAAAAAGCTTAAAAATTAATTAAAAGACAATGGGGGAGAGTAATGTATACTTCCTATCTCTACTTCTTATCTTTAGCAAACACTGATCCAGCACCTAATAGAGTGAAACTCAACCTCGTAGCACGTTCAACTCGTCTGGGAAGCTTTTTTTGAAAAATGCACAGCAGCTCCAGGCTTCATCCGTGAGTGAAGCCTGTGCATCCGTTTGTTTATAAACTCTCCAGTTGATTCTAATGTGCAGCTAATTGAAATCACTGATCTAATATATTCAAGGCAATCTACTGGAATTATAAGGATGAAAAAAACGTAGGGCCTGCCCCTGAAGAACACAAGAAATAAGAAATTGCTAAGGAAACAGGGATAGGCTGGGATACAAATGAAGATGAGGGAAGTCTTTGAGACTGGTTACTGAAATACAATGTAGCCAATACTGAAAGGCCATTTCTGGAAGTGAAAAAATATGCCTGCCTTTTAGACCCTGACAATCTGGCTTTTCTCTCTCCATTCCTTGCTCCAAATTCTAATAAAACTGCTCTCTTAGAGGTCACCAATCATCTCTGGCCCATCACTTAAAATAGTCTGCTTCATCTGCACTAGTTTTGTAGTATGTAAAATGGGGATAATAGCAAGGCTATTCTGACAGTTGAGAAATTAATATAAATATAGTAGATACAATTTCTCATCTCTTTATTTTAAAGCCAAAGGCGCTTCTCAATTCTATGTTCCTTTGTAATCTCTCTGCAACATTGCACTGCTCCTTCGGGAAATAAGTCTATGAGGAGAGGATCTACTCTGTGCTAGGTATGATAGGGATGGAGTAGGACAGTTACACAGGTAGTTTTAGAAGTCCCAATAAGGACCACAGATAGGGAAACCTAGGGGACGTTGGGAGATCACGGTAAGTTAATAATTGCTCAAGAAAACCACCAGAACAAAGGAAGAAATGTGCCTCAGTTCTTTAAATGAAAGATAAGATGAGGCCTGAATTCAGGTTCATATGAGGGTAGGGGTTTAAGGACCATCCTGCTGATTTGTATAAGCACCTTGACAGTTCTAGTTTGACCTTATAGGATCAAATACTCTCTTACCAGATACCAAAGAGGAGTTACTAAATTACTAAGAGGAAAAGGTGGTCTTTTCCCATTCCCCACGGATTATAAAGCTGTAGCCCACCTAGTCCTCTGACAGAGCCTCCTTGCCTGCCTGGTTCTCTTTCTCACAAGCAACTTATCTTAATAAATCTATTTCTTGCCTATCACTTTGTCTCTGGCTGAATTCCTCCTGTGCTGAAGCACAAGGAACCTGAACCTCAGTAAGTCCAGACACCAGGTGAGTGATTCTAATTTAAAAACCATGGGTTTGAGTCCCAGTCTGAGTTTTGGCTGGGTTCAAGTCATGAGTGCTGTCAGTTTCAGGTATATAATTCTACTTCAAAGGCTCATCTTCTAGTTTCTCTCCTTCTCTCTGTTATTCCTTAAATGAAATTATCAGTAGTGAAACAGGAAAGAACACTTCATTTTTTCCTCCTGTTTCACTTTAGGGATACTTTTTTCTAAGAAAAATTTTAGGAGTGTTTGTGGGCTGAGAAGAGTGATTCAGAGGAGAGAAAGAAAATGAAAATCTAAGATAAATAGTAGTTTTCGTAACTTTTTTGGTTAATGAGTGCCTGCATTGGATTTGTGGGTTTCTTAATACTTTAAATAATGGTAAAAGATATTTAAAGAAATTAATGTTGAATTCAGTGGATGACCTAGTTTTAGATTAAGTGGTATGGGCCCTGTTTTTAATTACCATTCAAAATGATAATTATAAAGGAAAAAATTCTTAAGGAAAACTTATCAAAACAAATTACCTCTCATGTATACTAGAAATAAATTGGTTTATAACACAGACATGCAATTTAGTGATCACTTGATCATAAACTATTTAAATAATAATAGAGTTTAAGAAAGTATTCTTATTTTACTTCTGTCTCAAAAAGGCATAGTCAGTTTCTAGGGAATTATGGGAAACAATGTCAAATAATTCTTGAAGTAGAAATATTCATGATAGTTCTTTTCAGCTTTATTGCTGGTGCCTAAGTCGGTGACCCTTCTTAGTATGTCATTCCTTGAGAACCATATGAAAACTATGATTCTTCAGAAGGTCAAATGGCTCAGATTTTGCATATGCAGTCTCTTATAGCAGTGGGTACAATATCTGGCAGTCCATCAGAATCACTTGGGAGAGATTTTCAAAAATACAGAGGTCTTGATCCTCTAGAGATTGATTCATTAAGTCTGAAATGAAGCATAGATAGGAATCTATATTTTTTTCAAAAGCTTTCCCAGCAAATTAACTAGACCAGATTTGGGAAATCTCCACCCTAGTCTCCTGCCTTAGTCAAGGAGGAAATAAATATGTGGGAAAATGTCCAATATATGGAAATTAGAAGGGTTGTTAGCACAGTTTTTTTTTGTTTGTTTTGTTTTTTTGCTTTTTAGGGCTGTACTTGTGGCATGTGGAGGTTCCCAAGCTAGGGGTTGAATCGGAGCCACAGCTGTTGGCCTATACCACAGCCACAGCAACATAGGATCTGAGCTGCTTCTACTCAAATCAGCTCATAGCACGCCAGATCCTTAACCCACTGAGCGAGGCCAGGGATCAAACTTTCAACCTCATGGTTTCTAGTCAGAATCGTTCTTCCATTGCGCCACAATGGGAACTCCTATTAGAATTTTCAGATAAAATATATGATGGTTAAAATTTTCGATGGTTAAATCAAATTTAAGATTAAACAACATCAATAAAATATTCACTGGTTAAATCGAATTTAAGATAACTAGTTTTTAATGTAAGTATTTCCCATGTATTATACTTTTGAGCTACTGTAGAGTCCAAGGCTATTTGCCTCTAAATTTAATGGCTTTATGTAGCTATTTTTTGTGTTGTGTATGTGCTTTCATTGCACATGCATTGTCTGCTTTTTATACTTTTATCTCCCTTTTTTCAGTTGCTCAAAGAATTTAAAAATTTTTTAAATTTTTTGTCAGCTTACTATGTATACACTTTGGTGTATGACTACATTTCTTTCTAAACAATTAATGTTTTCTACAGACAAAATCTCCTGGATTTTCCCTTAGTATTTATAAAAATTTTTGCCAATTTACAGTGCCCAGCAAAAGCATCAGAAGAATCTGAGAATTCATAGGCACAGGTAATTGAAGTAATATTAATTTTGCCTACAGCTTCTGTAAATTGTGCCAGCAGTTGATTAACAGCCTCTGATAAACCTCCCCACCTTGTGCTTTCCTATGCTAGCTGGTAGTCATAAAGTTGAAGTAGTACTGCCGGATGCTCACTTCTTCCAGTGATAGACACATCTTAAAGAGGCAGTGTAGGCCAAGAGAATCTTGTTACTTTTATCTGTGGCATTTCAGCACAAAGCTTGGCTTTACTTGAGAAAGATGCTTTCCATTAACTAAAGCAAAGACTGTCAGAATCAAGAACTACAAGGCAGAAAACTGCATGTGGAGTTTATTTGCATTCAACCCTCCTTCCCTTTGTTCTTCTCTGAGAATTTCTTCAGTCTTATTCAGCCGTGTAGGTATAAAATTGTAAGTTTCCAAATCTGTAGTCCAGGTAGCATAGGATGGTAAAAACACTTGATGTATTCTACTGTCCTGAGGGATTACCCAAGACCAAAAACAGCAAGTGAGTACTTTATTGATACTTGTCTGGATCATCAGTCTGTGCCATAATGACACCAAAGATTTTGATCACAACTTCTTATACCAAATGTGTTTATCTTCCTTCTACATCTGTTGCCCAGCACTGAACAAACCGAGGAATTGGGGACTTCTTTAGAAAAGTAAGGCACCGGATTTAGCCTCAAGTGGTTGTCTTTCTGGGTATTGTGACTAATCTCTTCCTATCACTGTGGTAGTTTGACTTCTGTACATGTTAGTCCAACATGATGTGCAAATGCCACATAATTCATCGCTTTTATTTGCTTTGCTCATCACCTGGTCTCTCGACCAAATTGAAGAAAATGTGTAGAGAAATGGATTTCTATCTGTAGGCTCAGCCTGTAGAATGCTTTAGACTATATGAGGGGGCATCAACTCCTTTTTCTTGCCTGCAGCACATAAGGAATAATTTGTGGCAAGTAGCATTAACATACTATTTTTGGGAGTTCCCGTCGTGGCGCAGCGGAAAGAAATCCGACTAGGAACGATGAGGTTGTGGGTTCGATCCCTGGCCTCACTCAGTGTGTTAAGGATCTGGCGCTGCTGCGAGCTGTGGTGTAGGTCACAGACTGGCTTGAATCCTGCGTTGCTGTGGCTGTGGCGTAGGCCAGTAACTGCAGCTCCAATTGGACCCCTAGCCTCAGAACTTCCATATGCTGCAGGTGTGGCCCTAAAAAGAAAAAAACAAAAACAAACATAATATTTTTATCACTGTCTGCAATTTGAGATATCTCTGATCCTAGGTGACTATCTCCTGACATTCACAAAAAGAAAGTAATGTCTGATAGAAAGCAGGAGACAAGATTTATCAAAATGAACTGTATTTTTACTCAAAGGAGAAGATAGCATCCATCCTTTTCCAGGGAAAGTATTTGGGAAATTCTCTTTAAGAATATTGGAATCAACTGTATCTGATATTGAAAGATGAGTATCCTTGTCTTTCTCTTGTCTGAACGATTTAATAGTTCACAACTGAATTCTGTCCACTTTCTTCAGATTTTTGTGGCGATTCTGATCCAAAGTAGTTTGAGCAGTCACAAAGTGCTAGAGTGGCATGTAGTTCATTTTGAGGAAGTCCTCACTTGCAGGTCTTTTAGTTTACTCCATCAAAGACCTTTCTCACTATTTAATAAATTAACTTCATCTTCTAATTTCTGAACTAGCAAGGAGTTCAGATAGGCCACGGAGTAGAGAAGAGTGGAGGAAGTTTGCTTAAAATTGTGGAAGAGCCTCTAATTCATCTTCCACTCCACAGGCCACATACATAAGATTTTTCCCAGTTACTCACCTCAGTCAAGTTGCAATAAGTCTGAAGGTTTTAAAATGTTTAATCTACATCATCCAGTGATTCAAAATCCTGATCTTTATTTTCATCTGAAAAGTTTTTTGATGTAAACTGGTTATTCTTAAATAAAAATTCTTTTCCTAAGAATTTTTGATCTCTCTTTTCAAGAGATTTGATTTATAAATTTTTTGTTCCTGTAAAAGAACTTTGTTTTTTGCAGTCTTTGTCATATTGGCTCATATCCTTCCCTTTTTTTTAATGTTGTAAATATAACTGTCCAACTTTCCCCTCCTCCCTTTAAGTCCATGGAGGATAGAAAACTAGATAAGCATGCTTATAAATTTGTCTGCAATAAAAATAGAGAAGATCTATGAAGAATCTGTCTCATGCCCTTCTAATGTTGGAACTATATATCAGCTTATTTGCTTGCTTAAAATATATATTAAATAATTCCCTTGCTTCCTGGTCCCCAATTATATCTTAAATTTGAGTTTCGCAGATAAGTGAGATCTTGTTTTGCATGCCTCCTCTTCACTCTGTTGTTGAGGGAGAGGTTCCTGCCATAGGGTTATAAGGATGGCTGAACACAACACTTGCCATTGAAGAAATGCAGTGAAAACAGCCTATCAGTCACAACAGCCCAAGTGATGAGCACACAGTGGAGGGCCACGTGGGGGTTGCTTTCAGGAACAGAGTGAGCAAGCAGAGGCCATGGGAGGTAATCTTTGTGGTATTCAGAGGGTAGATTGAGCCCTGGTTCCAGCAGGAGGATGTCTTTGGCTAGTTTGAATAATCCTTAAGACTGTCAGGGAACTGAAGCCTGCTACTCAGGGATAAGCAGAAACTGTGCCTTTTCCCTGTGATAAAGAGGGTTGTCTGCTAGTGACCTTATCTGCAGGAGCAGATTGAAGATTGGTACTTGCAGTTAGGCCATTCAAGGTCCTCCTGTTTTTCCCCAGATGTCAAGGCACGTGTAATACTGGGCTTTAATTTTAGGCCTTATACTACATTTCTCAGTAGTAGTACTAACCCTTTATCAAAAGTATATGCTAATGATTGCTGTACCAAATAGTACATCAAGAAGTTTTTAATAGCATAATTTGATCTTTGAGTTTTCCTTTCTATGTGACCTTTTCTTTCGACAATTTGCAAAATTTAAAATATATTCTGCTGCTGTGTACAGTTTAATCACAGTAGATAAAACGTGGCCAAAATATCTATGCAGTGATATGGAAGCATGAAAGATAAGAGTTCTTGTTTGAAAGATTGAATGGAGTGGTGAGGCTCCACTGCTGTGTATATGTGGAATGAGAGAAAGAGTGGGTAGGTTGTAGGAGCTACAAAGTAACAGAGTAAAAAGGTAATAGCTATTATTTGATTGCTTACTCTGTGCCAAGCACTTTTCTCTTTTTACTGCTGCACCTGGAGCATATGGAGGTTCCCTGGCTAGGGGTTGAATGGGAGCTGCTGCCGCCTGCTTACACCACAGCCACAGCAACAAGGGATCCAAATGGCATCTGCTCCCTACGCAGAAGTAGGGATGCAGCAACACTGAATCCTTAACCCACTGGGCGAGGCTAGAGATTGAACCCACATCCTCATGGATACTAGTTGGGTTCTTAACTCACTGAGCCACAATTATCTCGTTTACTGCAAGGGAGGAAGTTGAATTTAATTTGCTTATGGTCATATAGATAGGGGTCAGTGGAGATGTAGTTTAAGTACATACAGTCTTATTTAGGGTTCATGCTGTTAACGGTACATTTTATAACCTTCAGATATGGAAAGCATTTTATGTCATGCTGAGGACTTTGGACTTGTTGGCAGTAGGGAACCATTAGATGATTTTAAGCATAAAAAAATGATCAGAATTTTCATTGAAAAATATCAATCTGGTGACAGAGTAGAAAATGACTTTTGGGAAAATGTGAGACTAGAGTCAGGGCAGTTATTGTAACATTCCAGAAACAAAATGACTGGATCTGAATGAAATGGAATCAAAGAAAAGGGGATTGCATTTGAGCAAGAGAGCCAGGGAGAGCCTGGGAGAAAGGGAAAAATGTGGAATGGTAGTATCTAGGTGGTGCCATTAATTTTATGAAGAACAGAGGGCGTAGGCTTGGTGAAACATGCCTCTGAGGTATCTTTGAGGCATTTAATGGGTGTTTCTAGTAAATAAGTTATATGTAGAAAAATGGGTCTTGATCTTGAGAGAGGTTTTGAAAGGCGTATAGATTTGAAAGCTGTTGTTACCTGGCGGTAATAGAAGTAGTAGAAGTAGCTGAGATTACCTTCTTCCTCTTCTCCTTCTCCTTCCTCTTCCTCCTCCTCTGTCTTCTTCTTCTTCTTCAATGGCTGCATCCACAGCATATGGGAGTTCCCAGGCCAGGGACTGAATCAAAGCTGCAGCTGTGGCCACACCGGATCCTTTAACCCACTGGAGCAGGGGATCAAACCCCAGCCTCCAGAGTGACCCAAGCAGCTGCAACTGGATTCTTAACCCACTATATCACAGCGGGAACTCCTACCCAGAGATTTTGTGTGTTTGTTTCCAACCTATCTTCTGAACCATCATAGAAAAATTATGCTGTATTGGGGATGCAGCTCTGTGAAAAGCTTTGGACTTCATCTGAAGACTTCATTCAAATCCCAGTTCTGGATCTCTGTTTTCTCTTTTCAAGATTAAAGGTAATAACAATCATCTCAGAGAGTAACTGTAGTAGATAATATTCTATTTTATCTAACAGACACAGGGGTTTAAAAAGTTAAGACATAATGGTATATTTCATCTCCCTTAATATACCTGTAAAAAAAAAAAGGAAATTTATAGAAGTTTAATCAAAATCTGGGTACAGATCATTTGTCGTAGCTTAGATGAAAACCCAGATCTCAACTGGACATTGCCACCACAGAACTAGGAACTAGCTTTTTCTCCTGTGTTGCTAGCACTGGTTTTTGAGATAAGCAGAGTCAAATAAAGAGAAAAGGGTGATTTCCAAGTGAGGAGAAAGGATATTGGTGTGTAGGAAGTGAATGCACTGCAGAAAACACAGAAATGCATGGGTATAAGCCATTTGTACCACTGTAGGGCACAAAGAAACATTTCACATGTGATATGAAAATGCCTGTATTCCAGAGCTAGTGTTAAGAATACTAAACTATACTAATGCAAGTGTATTTATTCTCTACTACTATAACTGCTATACTAATGTTATTATGTGTTTACCCAAGTTTGCATAGCTAATGAGTAGCAGAAATTAAAATCCAACTCACTCAATCTGGCTGCAGAGATCACACACTCTACTGCCTCTTCATATCAGCATAAATTTGTTTCTGGTTTTGAATATACATTATTTGAAAATTAACGGTCTACATACAGAATTATGTTAGTGATAACTGTTAGAATGTTCATTTCGTTGAAATACTACATTCCCTGTCCATCCCAAGTAAACGAGAGTTTATTTTTGCTCATAGATTTATTGTGTGAAGTAACTACCTACCAGGTATAGGGCAAAGGCAACAGGGATCCTTCCTTGAAGGGAGATTAAATGTTTGTTTATCCAGCAAATATTTAAGAGCCTGCTATTTGCCAGGTACCATCTAAGCACTCAAATAAAGCAGTACACATATAGGCCAAAGTCTCTTCCTTCTTTGATTTTCTTTTTCTTTTAATGTTTTTTTTCTTGCCAGACTAAATCAGTGCTAGCTATTAGGATTTTGGACTCAAAGGGGATGGAAAGTTAGCAGATTTTTGGAAATAAGTTCAATAGTGGGTTACTTTGCCGTACAGCAGAAATTGGAATAACATTGTATATCAACTTTAATAAAAAATTTTTAAATACATGTTTAACCATAGATGGAACATCAAAAACCACATTCATGTTGTTTTTATGAAGTCTAAACTAGAATAGTTTGTTTTTGAGTTTCTAAAATCATGACTTGGTTCAGACAACTGTAAACTAACAAAAATGGTAGACAGGATTATATCATATCTTAGAACTCAAAGAACTCAAATAATTGGAATTCTTTGCTTAACCTAAAATTGCTTAACTTGATTTAAGGAGACAGTGGTTCGTTGTGAACTGTACCAATGCCTAAATAACCCTACTAGAATTTTTGTGTATTAAAATGAATTATTCTTTGCTTCCAGAGATAACCATTGAAAGTCTTTAAACAAAATAAGTTGTTTGTGAAAAGAAGTTGGATATCCATTTAATGTTACTTACATAATATTTTCTTAGTGTTGGCCAGTGCCTCTAGTTATAATAGGATAGTATTTCTTCTTGCTCCCTACTCTTATTGAACAGTCAGAAGTTCCTTTGGAGTTACATTCTGCAATGTATGACTGCTAAATTTGTTAGATACTTTTCAGAAGGATCTTTGGGATCTAAAAGTTATGATGTGTTTTTCATATCCCTGACTGAAAAAAGAAGTACCTCACATTTTAAAAATAGGGCTGAAAATAGTTACTTTTTCTTTTTTCTTTATTTCTTTATTTGGTACAGTGAGGAAAAGAAGTACATTTTAACGAATAGCATTAGGATGTTTGATTTATCCTTGTGACAGTGTAATTAAAAATGGGTCTCCATCCCACGTCATACATAAAAATCAATCCCAGGTGGATTAATGGCCTAAATGCAAATAGCAAAACTTTAAAGTTAGGAAAAATGTAGGAGAAAACCCCCATAATTTAAGAGTAGAAAAGGAATTTTTTTTCCCCACTTCTCTATACCTCACTGTGTTCAGGGCTTTCTCTTATGTCACCATGGTACAATTATCAAAATCAAGAAATTTTATATAAATATATATACATATATATGTAATTAATATATGTAGATTTCCACTCACCTGGGCATGTGGAAGTTCCCGTGCCAGGGACTGAATCCTCGCCACAGCACTGACTTGAGCCACTGCACTGACAATGCCGGATCCTTAACCTTCTGCATCACAAGGGAACTCCAAGAAATTACATATTGATACAATACAGTTAGCTCATCTATAGATGCTATTCAGATTTTGCCAGTTGCTGGTCTAGGATCTAATCCAGGATAACACTGAATTTTGTTGTAGTGTTTCTTTGATCTTTAATATGGAACAGTTTCTCAGCATCGTTTTTCCTTCATGACCTTACCACTTTAAAAGAGTGCAGAATAGTTATTTGTAGAGTTAATTTCCATATACTTGATGTTGTGTCATTAGATCAACCTATGAATTTTTGACAGGAGTATAACAAAAGTGATGTTGTATTCTCAGTACATCGTATTAGGAGGCAACATGACATCAGTCTTTATTATTATCATATTTTGGATCATTTGGTAAAGGTTATGTGTAGCAGGCTTTCTTAATGTAAAATTACTGTTTATCCCTTTTAATGATCATACAGATTCATTCACACATGTAAATATCCTACTGTCTCATACCCACTAATTTTAGCATCTTTTGATAATTTTTGCCATTGTTGGTCACCCTAGGTGATTTACTAATTCAGTCATTACTTCTACATTTATTAGTTGAAATTCTGCAATAATGAAGAGCTTTCCCCCTGTTTATTCTTCATTTCTTAATGTCAGTATGGACTCATAGCTTCTTATTTAATTTTGTCTGTTACTATCCATTACAATTATGTAATTTGTTGCTTGAACTGTAGTCTGTAAGAAAAACAGAATACAGGGAGTTCCCGTCATGGCTCAGTGGTAACAAACCCAACTGGTATCATGAGGACATGGATTCGATCCCTGGCCTCGCTCAGTGGGTTAAGGATCAGGTGTTGCGGTAAGCTGTGGTGTAGGTCACAGACGTGACTTGGATTTGGAGTTGCTGTGGCTGTGGCATTAGGGCTGCAGCTACAGCTCCAATTTGACCCCTAGCCTGGGAACTTCCATATGCCACCAGTGTACCCCTGAAAAAAAAAAGTGTTTAATATTGAGTAATATTTTTGTGTGATCTCAGTGGTTGGGCAGAATTCATTTTTTCTCAGAGGTAATATATACTAACAGTTTGTGTATTGTTTTGAATATGTTACTTTGTCTTCTGTGTAAGTAACTTTATAATATCTACATTTTTATAAGAAGCACAACAGAGTGGAACATACTTTTTATGTTTATCTTTTTATATATTTTATGCAAAATAATGTTTGGATCCAGGAGAGAGCAGAGAAATATAACTCTCTTAGCTTTTAGCTCAGGTTAATACATTAAGCTGTATATTAGTAGGTTAGGTTTTTTGGTTTTTTTTTTTCCTCGTCTAGGGCCGCACCCGCGGCATGTGGAGGTTCCCAGGCTAGGGGTCTAACAGGAGCTGTAGCCGCTGGCTACACAGCCCCACAGCCACAGCAATGTGGGATCCAAGCCGCGTCTGCGACCTACACCACAGCTCATGGCAACGTGGAATCCTTAACCCACTGAGCAAGGCCAGGGATCGAACCCGCAACCTCATGGTTCCTAGTCGGATTCGTTAACCCCTGAGCCACAATGGGAACTCCAGTAGGTTAAGTTCTTTAAACTGTTTTTCTTGGTGTGATTGTTATGAGCTATGCCTGTCAGCTGTCAGTGACTATAACATAGATTAAGAGTTAATATTGCATTTAGCCAAACCTTCCCAACAAAAACAAGGCATCTGTCCTCTTCCAGTCTAGAATTATAGTTTAGAAATACAATAAAAGTAATAACTCTTTCCTGAATCCTACTCCAGTTTAGAAGGACTTGACTTTGAATAATATCATTTAGAAGAAGATGGTGGTTAATGCAGGAGATTTAGCAGTGGGCCTTAGGAATGTATCTAATAATTCACTGGGCTCCTCCAGAAAAACTATAATATTCCCAGGGGTAAATTGAGTTTTGTTCCATGTGTGTTAGCCTTTGAGGAAAAATGTTTTTGATTATTTTCAGAAATTCATTCTACTCTTGTTAACCTTTTTTCTTTCTTGGAGTTGGAGGTGGGCTGGAATAAATAATTTTTAAAATTAAAAACGAAGTTGGCTAGGAAGGCTGGATATGAGGGAATGTTCAGTAGTGTTTAGAAAATACTCTGATGACTGAACAATTTCTCAGGAAGACAATTAAGCCTTTACTATGGTGGAAATACTTTCTTTAGCACCTGAGAAATCAAAAAATCAGATTCCTCTTACCTTGTGAAATTCACAGTGACCAGATTAAGATACTTCAGGCAAAGCTGTTATAATGTAAATTGTATTTTGGATTCTCAGCCAGATACCTCCCTCCCAAGACCTCTCAATCCTCACTGGCACTTCTTTTGACCCCCTATTCATTTTGAATATTATGGGCACTCCACTAACTTCTTTGGCTACTGCATGCGTTAGCACAATAGTAAGGGCAAATAAGTCTGTAGGATAAAAGTATAGCACATTTTTGCCTTCTGGGTGAAAACCCAAAGTAGAACTAGATAATCTAAATGGTATATACCCTTTTTTTTGAAACAACTAAAAAAATTGTTTTTTGTCTTTTTAGGGCTGCACCTACAGCATATGGAGGTTTCCAGGCTAGGGGTCTAATCAGAGCTGTAGCCGCTGGCCTCTGCCACAGCAACGCCAGATCTGAGCTGCGTCTGCGACCTACGTCACAGCTCACAGCAACACCGTATCCTTAACCCACTGAGCAAGACTAGAGATCAAACCTGCAACCTCATGGCTCCTAGTCAGAGTCGTTTCCTCTGTGCCACGACAGGAACTATTCAAACAAATAAAATTTTTAAAGTTAAGCAACTTATCATATCACTAAATATGCCAGATATGTATGTATCAAAACTTTAATTTTGTCAGTTTTGTTGGTAGTATGTAAATCATTAGGAGTGTTAAAAGCAGTTTCCTCAAAATTCTGAAAGTTTCCAAAATAAATATTTGCTAAATTCATCACCAAGTTACCGAAATTTTTATTTGTTACCTGTGTTGGTGATTAAGACTTTAAGTACAAGCATTCCCAATAAAAGAGAGGGGAGGAAGGGAACAAGGCGAAATTAAGACATTTACATAGTCATAATAGATTCCAGTGTATATGGCATGCATTGTCTTCCATATTCACTCCGCTCTTGCCTGCTTAAAATTAACTTTTTTATATTTTGCCTTTTGATTCTAATAGTACTTTTAAATAGTTTAGAATAATTTTGGAAATACATGAAATATGGATATTTAACATATAGTAAAAGTACTTCCTTCTTGTTTTTTTTTTTTTTTACTTTCAGTACAGGTATAGATTCACGTCACCATTACCAAAGTTGAGCTGTAGTGTGATTCCATCATCCCAAAAAAATCACTAATTTTCTTCCTTTCCCTCATTTCTTCCATTGTGTTCACACCCTTGTGCACTCCTCCTAGCCCCTGGCAGCCATTGATCTGTTCTCCATTGCTATAAAATACTGTTTATTTCAAAATGTCCTGTAAATGGAATTATATATTATTACCATGTAACCTTTTGTGATTGGTTTCTCTCATTCAGCGTAAGACTTTTGAGGTTAATCCAAGTTGTTACATATGTTCATAACTTGTTCATTTTCATTGCTGATAGTATTCCATTGTGTAGATGCACTGTCATTTATCTGCTCACCCATTTGTAGACATTTAGGTTGTGGATTGTTTCCAGTTTTGAGCAATTTTGAACAGATTTTTGTGGGAACATAGGGTAAATACTTGGAAATGGGATTGTTGTGTCATATCGTATGTGTTTCTAAGAAATTGCTAAACTGTTTTCTGTACTGATGATACCATTTTGCATTGCCACAGCAATATATTGGGGCTCCAGTTGTTCTGCATCTTTGTCAGCACTTAGTATTATCAGTCTTTTATTTTAGCCATTCTACAAGTTCCTATCATGGTTCAGCAGTAATGAACCTGACTAGTGTCCATGAAGACACGGGTTTGATCCTTGGCCTCACCAGTTAAGGATCTGGTGTTGCTGTGAACTGTGGTGTAGGTCGTGGACATTGCTCTGACCCCATGTTGCTGCTCTGGCATAGGCCAACAGCTGCACCTCCAGTTTGACCCCTAGACTGGGAACTTCCATATGCCCTGGGCCCTAAAAAGAAAAAATCTGTTTTAGCCATTCTATTAGGTATATAATAGTATTTCATGATTTTAATATTCATTTTCCTAATGATTAATGACACTGCTCATTCTTTTATGCATTTATCTGTCTTCTGTATGTACTCTTTGGTGAAGTGTGTTCAAGTCTTTTGTTTATTGTTTCCTTATTGTTGAGTTTTGATAGTATATGTTTTGAATACAAATTCTTTATTGGATATGTGATTTGCTGATATTTTCTCCAGTTTGCAGCTTGTCTTTTCATTTTCTTAACAATCTATATAGCAGAGCATGGGTTCTTAATTTGATGAAGTCTAGCTTATCAGTTTTTTTTGGTGGATCTTGGCTTAACTGTGAGGTCTAATAACTTTTTGCCTCGCCTTAAGTCATGAAGGTTTTCTTCTATTATTATTTTTTTTTAAGTTCTATACTTTACAGTTAGAGCTGTGATCCACTTTGAAATGACTTTTTAACTAAGGAATTGGTTTTAGATTGTTGTTCATTTTTTTGCTCATGGATATCTAATTGTTTGGATGTCATTTGTTGAGAAGATACCCTTTCTGCATTGAATTGCCTTTGCACCTTTGTCAAAAATCATTTGGCTGTGTATATGTGGGTTTGTGTATATACACACATATTTTTTTTCTTTCTTTCTGGGCCCACGCCTGTGGCATATGAAAGTTTCCAGGCAAGGGGTTTTATATATATATATATATATATATATATATATATATATATATATATATATATATATATATATATACACACACACACACACACACACATATATGGATGCCTTTTATTTTTTTTTTTTGTCTGATTGCTGTAGCTAGGACTTCCAATACTATGTTTTATTATATGTATATATATATATATAGAGAGAGAGAGAGAGAGAGAGAGAGATATCATGATTGGTCATTGAATAATTTTAATCAGTTTATATTGTGAATTACTATCATTAATTTTCAAATATTGAAACAGCCCTACAGCCCTACATTTCCAGGGTAGACCCCACCTGTTCATGATTTTGTTATCCTTTCTCAATATAGCTGGGTTCAATTTGCTAATATGTTATTGAGGATTTTTGTTTCTGTGTTCGTGACAGATTTTGGTCTATGATTTGTGTTTCTTGTGATATTTCAGTCTTTGCTATAGGATAATACTATTCTCTTCATTTGGAAGTTCTCTTCAATTCTCTTTTCTGGAATAATTTGTGTAGAATTGATATTATTTTTTCCTTAAATGCTTGTTTACAAAAATAAACTCAAAATGGGTTAAAGACCTAATTGTAAGGCTGGATGCTATAGAACTCCTAGAGGAAAACATAGGCTGAACACTCTCTGATCTAAACTGCAGCAGTATCTTTTCACATCCATCTCCTAGAGTAATGACAATAAAAATAAAAACAAATAGGACCTAGTTAAACTTAAAAGTTTTTGCTCAGCAAATGAAACCCGAAACAAAATGAAAAGACAACCCACAGAATGGGAAAAAATATTTGCAATTAAGCGACTGACAAGGGATTAATCTCCAAAATATATAAACACCTTCCTGCAGTTCAATATCAAAAAAAAATTAAAAAATGGGCATATCTAAATAGGCATTTCTCCTGTCACTTATTTTCAAACAAAAATTTCCTAAAGATCCGGTCAGGTCTCACATTAAAAACATTTTGAATTTAGACTTTTCCTCCCCTCTTTGATTCTATGTTATTATTATTAGTTTGTGACTTTATAGGCACACAAATTTATTTTCTTCATTGTACCTAAATGTATCTTATTTCCTCATACATAGAAATTTTCTTGATGGGTCAATTTTTTCCATTTTAGTTTAAAAGAAAAATTTGATTATAAGAAAATGTTTATATGTAAGGCAGCTTTGAATCTTTAAATTCATTAATTATATATTTTATCTACATTCAGCCTGTTTATTGTGATTATATTAAGTGGTTAAAACAGTAATAAACTTAGGGTGTTTGAAAAAAATGACAATATCTTTGAAATCTTAAGCCATTTTCAGTATAACTTTGCAGTCGTATAATTTTGCATATTTTTTGGTTGTTTTAGTGGAGGCCTATGCTATAGAACATTTATATCTTCCTTTTTTGTTTTAGGTGCGTATAGCAGCAAAATTCATCATTCATGCCCCTCCTGGAGAATTTAATGAGGTGTTTAATGGTGAGTGTTTAATTCATAACACTAAGGCTTGATATATCAAGCCAGAATAAATTATGTAAGTGAAATAGCTAAGCTAAGGGGATTGTGTAGAAAAATCTGTATTTTCTTAATTACAATGAAAATTTTGTCCATCTGGATTTTGTAATGTCTAGAATATATTTATGCAATATGATAATTATGTTCGATTAAATTAACTCCAAAGAATAATATTAAATTGTTTAAAAAGACGAGAAAAATATAATTTTAACTATTTCTTAGGATTGTGAAATATATTTTTTGTTATTTTAATGAAAAACCCACTAGATTAATAAGTATGGCCAAAAAGGGGGGAAAACATTGTTTCAGCATGCTTGTTTCACCTGCTTTCTTAGAAGATGACATCATATGTAAAAGTAACGTGTTATTTAAATTATATCTCATAAATCAGTTGAAATGTGCCTTTCTTTAAACTTCTCACCTCACCAGTATACATTTTTATAATTATTCACCCATAGATAAGAAATTTAAATATAAATTAGTCTCTTGGTTGCTGTAAAAACTGTAACAGTAGCTCCTCTTTAACAGTAAGAATGACGTGGTTGAAACAGTAGCCTGTAGTAATCTTTCTACAAAATGTTTTTTAAGCAATTCTGATAATGAGCTACTACAAGTACTTTAAGTGAGTTATTTCTACTTCATATATATTTGGCTTTTACTGTCTAATAATGAGCTACTACAGGTACTTGAAGTGTGTTATTTCTCCTTCATATATATTTGGCTTTTATTGTCTATTAAATTAAAACTAATTTACACAGGACTCTTCAGTTTCACTTTTTAAAATTCTACTACAGAGTAGGCTATTTAAATAGATTTTTTAAGTGTAATCGCTCATTTTCATTTATGAAACAAGATGTAATGAAATCTCACCTCAGGAAAGATTGTTTGAAAATCAAAAAATGAGGCAAAAATTGTTTAAAATACCCTTGAAAATCCCTTAAATCGTCCATAAACTATATTAATATATGACTTAGTATGGTAGTCTACATTGTAAAAAAAAAACCTGGAAGTTAAATAATTCTGCTTTTCAAGATAACTATAAAATCTCTAGCAGTGAATTGGGAAATTGGGGAGAATTCAAAACTACTTCTGCTTCCTGTAGGGTTTAACTTCTGTTTTAATATTCAGCCTCTGTAACCTAAATATACATTAGTAGTGTTTGATGGTTAGAAAATTAAAGAAGATAGAATCTCTTCTCCTTAGGGTCAAACTTAATTTGTGAATGAGGAAACCACTAAAATAAGGCCCCCAAACTCCTGTGCATTTTTAGAGCCAAGAATAAATTATAATTCTCAGAAAAGTTTTTTACTTATTATTCCTACCCTGAAATAAATGCTCTACAAATTTGTTAATAAGAAAGACCCTGAAAGAATGTATGGGTCCTAGAAATTGCTTTACTAAGTCTCGTTAGAAATTGATGTTGAATAGTTCCCATCGTGGCACAGCGGAAACGAATCCGACTAGGAACCATGAGGTTGCAGGTTCAATCCCTGGTATCGCTCAGTGGGTTAAGGATCCGGCATTGCCATGAGCTGTAGTTTATGTTGCAGATGCGGCTCGGATCTGTCGTAACTGTGGCTCTGGTGTAGGCCGGCAGCAACAGCTCCGATTAGACCCCTAGCCTGGGAACCTCCACATGGTGCAGGTGCAACCCTAAAAAGCCAAAAAAAAAAAAAAAATTGACGTTGAATTGATATGTTCTCTGTTGAGGTACCATAGATTCTGGCATTTAGGATGAGCCAGCCATTCAGTAGGCTTGGGGTGGAGCTGTGGAATGGAAGTGGGATATAAGATATTATGTAAATTTTAACTGAGGATGTATTTTAGAGTTAAAAAGGAATTAAAAATTTGAGTGGGAAATCTCATGTGCATTTTACTATTTTCATGCTATTTTTGTTGATAACATTAGCATCAGAATGATTCCAAGAGAAACCACAAATTTTAGACTTGCAGAGTCAGAAAATCTTGTCAGATCAGTGGTTCTCAAGTGCTATTTCCCATTTTGGCTATTACTAAAACGTAGATTTCTGGTCTTCATTCTCAGGAACTGATGTGTTATCTGGGCTGGAGCTCTGAAATATATACATTGTTCTGATGTGTTTTCTGACTTAGAGCCGTAACCTAATCCCTTCTTTAAGAGTAGTTTTTATTTTATTCAAATTCTTTTCTGTTTCTTCCACTGTATTCTACATATAATTACAGCTTCAACTTTTTTTTCCAGAGTCAAGCTAATTGGATCAAATAGATTCTTCTTTTAAATTATTTTTCCAATTAGATAGAACTGAAAAGGGTACACCACCATGCAGTACCAATGTTAAGGATTATGTTTTAAATATTGAAAATGTTAGGAATCATATTTATCAAATAGAATTCCCAGTTTACTTTTTCAGATAGAAATAACTATAATTATTTAAAAAATAATTTTTATAATTATTTTAACATTTTTATAATTATTTTAAAAAGTATTTTTTAAGGCAGAAGCTTCCATTGTTTGAAATTAGTTAATTGAGAAATCAAATTAGGGAGTTCTTGTCGTGGCTCAGTAGTAAGGAACCCAACTAAGATCCATGAGGATGCAGATTCGATCCCTGGCCTCCCTCAGTGGGATAAGGATCCAGCGTTGCCATAAGCTATGGTGTAGGTCACAGACATGGCTGGGAGATTACGTTGCTGTGGCTGTGGCGTATGCAGCACCTGTAGCTCCGATTCAGCCCCTAGCCTGGGAACTTCCTTCCATATGCCACAACTGCAGCCTGAAAAAGCAAAAAAAAAAAAAAAAAAAAAAAAAAAAAAAAAAAAAAAAAAAAAAAAAAAAAAAAAAAAAAAAAAAAAAAAAAGGAAAAAAGAAAAGAAATCAAAGTAGTATTACTTTAGTGGTTAGGAAAAGGGACTGTTTTTTAAATTGGGACCACTGCCAAAAAGAAGTATGTGAATAGGCAGTATTTTTTCTTTCAGAACACCTTTAGTATTTTTGTAAAGATGACTCAGTCATTTTGGAATTTCCAAAGTACAAAAAAAACCTAAAATCACAGAAAATTCTGCCATCTCCACTGTTTGAATGAAATACTTCCAACATTATTCAATTTAGACACGTGTATAACATTACATAAATATAATACTATACAAGCTGAGTTTTCTCCTTCCTGCTTATTATTTTACGTGTATATTTCCATGTTGACAAATATATTATCTCTATTGGATGTCCAGTTTTAGACTGTTTATAAGAACTATTGTCTGTTTATGTTGTATTTAACTTTAAAGGAGGTATTTAAGTTATTTGTGTTATTTTCATTTAATGAAAACATTAGGATACTTTTTAATTTTTACTTTTTTTGCCTTTTTGCCTTTTGTAGGGCCGCACTCGCGGCATATGGAGGTTCCCAGGCTAGGGGTCTGATCGGAGCCGTAGCTGCCAGCCTACACCACAGCCACAGCAATGTGGGATCCGAACTTGTCTGCAACCTACACTACAGCTCACAGCAACGCCGGATCCTTAACCCACTGAGCGATGCCAGGGATCGAACCCACAACCTCATGGTTCCAGTTGGATTCGTTAACCACTGAGCCATGACAGGAGCTCCAGGATACTTTTTAAAATGTGTTTTATAATAGCAATTTTGTAAAATAGCCAAGTGTATATAAAAAATAATGAGAGAAAATACACCAAGACTAGAGTAGAATTTTATTTGTTTTTTGGTGAAATTATGTGATTTCTTTTCCATTTAAAAGTTGTTTTAAAGCTATGGTTTTAATGATTAATAGATGCATGTCTATGCACTTCTACATAGTTGAGTCTAAAATTAGGACAGAATTAAGAATCTATAACCAAAGTGAGATTACTAAATTAAATAAAATAGTTACATATCTAATTAAATATATTCATTTGTTGTTGAAGGTAAGCTGTCTAAGAATTAAAATGCTTAGAACTATACTGTGTTCACAAGCTGTTTCTTTTTTAATCACTTTTTCTTTTTTTTTTGTCTTTTTGCCTTTTATGTAGAGCCGCACCTGTGGCATATGGAGGTTCCCAGGCTAGGGATCTAATAGGAGCTGTAGCCGCCGGCCTTCGCCACAGCCACAGCAACGCGGGATCCGAGCCACGTCTGCAACCTTCACCACAGCTCACGGCAACACCGGATCCTTAACCCACTGAGCAAGGCCAGGGATCGAACCCGTAACCTCATTGTTCTTAGTCGGATTCGTTAACCACTGAGCCACGAAGGGAGCTCCAATCACTTTTTCCATAGAGCAGATTCATATGAAACTCAGTGTAGTGCTGTTAGACTAAAAGGCATAGTGCTCACTCAGTCTTTTGCAGATCTTATCACACCATCTTTTTGGTATAGCTTATCACCACTTTAGTTCTTTGGAGGTAAGTTATAGTCTGTCTCCATTGACTATTAAGAGTATAAAAAAAACATGTATTTTTGTTTCATTCCCTCTTTTATTTCCTAACCAAAATCTTTTTTTCTTTTTTTAAAAATTAATACCGTGATGTGTTTTTGTAGTTATTTTAGTCATCACAGTGATATTTTGATCTCCTTTACATGTTATAAGGGGTGGGTGTGGTGCTAATACATGACCAAAATAACCTACATTCATTACATAGAAATCAAACATAGAAAAATAATAATATAGAAAACATAATGTTTGTTTTGCAGATGTTCGGTTACTGCTTAATAATGATAATCTTCTCAGGGAAGGAGCAGCCCAGTAAGTATTATATATTATGTTATCTAAGTGACATAGGAAAAAAATATTTTAGAAGTGATTTTTAAGCACTAATCCATGAAGTAGATATTTGCACATCAAGTTCAAATATATATAATAACGTATATTACTGGGTTGAAAGACAGATAGTTTTGATCACAGAGGGTATAGGGATACAGTTATAAAATAAGATTCTCTACGCATCATTTGTGTGTTTGGTGTGGCTTACGTATTCAGCACTACATTCTGACGTTTGCAAAGTTGGATAAAATTATTTTAGAAACTTTATGCAGGTTTTATTTTTTGTTAAATATTTGATCCTAGAAGATTTTTGAGAAGAATAGGTATGCCTGAATCACTTTGCTGTACACCAGAATTATTGTAAATCAACTACACTTCAATTAAAAAATAGATTATTGAGAGTTAGGAGCTTATTTTATTTACCCCAGAATACCTAACTTATGAGTTCCTGCTGTGGTGCAGTGGGTTAAGAATCCAACTTCAGTGGCTTGGGTTGCTGCCAAGACATGGGTTCCATCCCTGGCCCGGTGCAGTGGTTAAAAGATCTGGAGTTGCCCCAGGTGATGCTTGGTCACAGCTGCATCTCAGATTCAGTCCCTGGCCTGCTGAACCTCCATATGCTGCAGGTACAGCCATAAAAATTAAAAACAGACAAGAAACCTAATGTAGAGGAGTTCCCCGCTGGTCCAGTGGTTAGGATTCAGGAGTCAGCGCTTTAACCACCATGGCCCACTTTTTTTTCTTTTTTTTTTTTGTCGTTTTAGGGCCGTACCCACAGCATATGGAGTTCCCAGGCTAGGGGTCCAATCGGAGCTGTAGCCTCCAGCCTACACCAGAGGCTGTGGCCCACTTTTGATACCTGCTCTGGGAACTGAGATCCCGTGTCAAGCCATTGCACGCCTTATCCAAAAAAAAAAAAAAAAATCACCTAACATAATATCTGACACATATTTTCTTAATAAATATTTATTAGATTTGTGAGTAATTCAAAGAACTAGACAGTTCTAAATCCTAGTACATTATCTTTGGACCAGTGATCACAATTATGACTTGTCACAGCTATCTCAAGATTTTAGGGAAATAATTGGTTCTCTTTTCCATTCCTACCTCCCTAAATAAGGTCTCGGGACCCTATTTTAGGCTAACTCCTTTACTCGTGTGAAAATAATGAAATTAAACAGATTTTTAGGTGCCTCACAAAGAGTGTTATGTATCCATTCACCTACTATCATCTTAGTATATGCTACCTAATATGTAAAATCCTGACTAATAGGAGAAATTTGCTCTAATTCTGTTTTTGTAATGTTTGAAGGTTTATCAAATAAATTTGTTCTTTACAGTTAATCCTAATGAAGGTAGCAATTCAGTAGACTTCTGCACATTTCTTTTTTTTTTTTCTTTTCAGGGCCGCACCTGTGACATATGGAAGTCTCTGGCTAGGAGTCGAATTGGAGCTGTAGCTGCTGGCCTGTACCACAGCCACAGCAATGCCACTTCCACACGTTTCTGATTTAAATTCCTCTTTTTCCAATTTAAAAAAAGTTGAAGTATAGTTGATATATAATATTATAGAAGTTACGGGTGTATGACAGCGATTCACAATTTTATTCCATTAGTAGTTAGTACAATATACTGGCTATATTCCCTGTGTTGTACACTAAATCCTTGTAGCTTATTTATCTTATATCTAATAGTTGTACCTCTTAATCCTCTACCCATATTTTACCCCTCCTCCCTTCCCTACCTTTCGGTCTCCCCAGTAATAACCACTAGTTTATTCTCTCTATCTGTGAATCTGATTCTTTTTGTCTTTCTCTGTTTGACTTATTTCACTTAGCATGATACTCTCCAAGTTCAACTATTCTGTTACAAATGGCAAAATTTCATTTTTTAGGCAGAGTAGTATTCCACTGTGTGTATATACCACATCTTCTCTATCTGTTCATCTGTAATGGGCATTTAGGTTGCTTCCCTATCTTCACAATTTGCATTTAAGTTACAGTTTTACCTATTTCATGTTTATTGTCTCCTTTTCAGATTTCCTATTTTTTTCCCCCACTCCCAAATTATAGATGGATGGGGTTTGATATTATGAGTAGTAAAGGGCCCAGGACCAAGTTAGTGTCTAAATTTATTTAAATGTCTTTTACTGGAAAGTAAATCCTCAATTTCAAGTTATTTAGAATACTTTAAAAAAATCTCAAATATACTTTTAAGATTTTAAGATAAATTCATTTAATGGTGAGCAACTGCCTGGCCATGTTGAGGCTATTCCTAATAAAATTACAATTTTAATGAATTAAGAAAGTCTTCCTTTCCCTCCATGCAGTGCTATATTTACTCCCATCTTTTTTTAACGTGCAGTGTGAGGAATTTGACAGCCAGTAATTTAATCCTATTTTGCTGTTTTTCATTTACTAGTCAGTCTCCTGTTAACTCATCAGTAATGCTTGCTCAACCAAATGTTCTTTTCTAGAGGAGACTGAATAGCTAACACCTCAAAATTCAGTAGACATCTTCCCATCCGAAGTAATCTGAAAAGCTTCCAAGGAAATTAGATTTAGAGATGTGTTCCTTAATTTTAAAATTCTCACTGTCTTATTAAGTGGAAGAAATTTCCCAGGTTATAGATTTAATAAAATATAGTGTGATCTTTATATATTTTTAGATAATTTTTTTGCTTTGAGAGTTTTTTCTACTAATGTATTATGTAATTACATGATATATTATTCTTTACTTATATGACAATAGAGTGAGACTTTATTCTTGAATCCATCTCTTCACCATTTCCTAGTTCAGACTCTCAGCTGTTCTAACATGGACATTTTTCTAACTGCTGTAGCTTAACTGCTTTTTCTGGCTCTAGTTGCTCTACCGCCTAATTGTCATGCACACTGCTGCCAAATTAATTTTCTTTGGAAATAGTTCTTGTTCTTTTTTCTCAAAAAGCTTCTTTAATTCTGCTTTGCCTCCCAGATGAAGTAATTTTTCCATCATGCAGCCTTTCAATTCAATTCAGTAAATATTACTGAACGTCTGCAATGTGCCAGGCATTGAGTTTGGTGCTTTCTGTGATGTTGAACCTGTCATATCTTCTCCTCATGTATTTCGTTTATCATGGCCCCTCTTAATTGAAGTACTCTTTTCTTTTCATCCCTTCAATTTTTCAAGAACAGAGAGCCTACCCCTTATTTCAAGGCCATTTCAGGTATCACATCCATTATGAAATCACTTCTAATTCTCTTTTCTTCTTACCCTTGCCTCAGCAAAATGTAATTTTTAAAAACAGGTATTCTCAGTCATGTTTTATTAGTCATTTTCTTTCAGTACTTCCTACTTCATGTTGTGATTATGTCTATCATATACCCTATTCAGCTGTAAGCCTTCTGATCTAATTACTCTTTGTGTCACCTACTTTGTTTCCTGGTATGTTGTATACTAAATATATTCTTGAGTAATTGTATATGTATCTTATAGGTGGCTAACCTTTACTTTCAGGGTTTTGAAGGAAAAGACTGATTATATTTACAGATATAATTTTTTTGGCTAAACATTGAAAGCTGGATATCATTCATCAGTTTTTAAAACGCCGTATCAGTATAATATTTATAATTCTTATATGATCAACAGTGGAGAATCGCAGTTTTATTTAACCATGTGAACATTAAATATGTAATTTTAAATAATCGGCCTTTTTCTTTTTTAGTGCGTTTGCACAGTATAACTTGGACCAGTTTACTCCAGTAAAAATTGAAGGTTATGAAGATCAGGTATGTTCATATAAACACAGAATCTGGCTATTTTTATATCCTTTATAATAGTTAATATATCCTAAAAGAATTGTGAAGTGGTATGTTTAAAGATTTTTTTTAAAAGTGTTCATTTGAATCATAGCCACTTAGGGGCAAAGTAATTGAAAATACAGTTTCTTTTGTTGAGACCAGTAATTCTGTTAGCAAAAAATCCTTTCTAGAAATATTCAAATGTAATTATTTTAGGATTTTAGAAGACAATTCCTTTAAATCTACTTTCTTGTTTTTTGTAGGAAAAAAATATCAATCCTATATTAATCCAAAATCTAAAATATATATTAGTAAGATTTATGTCATAATTTGGTTGCTCTGGAATTCTGCAGTTCTTCATGTGAGTAACTTAGCATCTAGTAATTATTAAACCTTTTCTTTCCAAAGTTAAAATTGGAATTGCTAAGCACTGAAAAGCCACAAAAAGTCACTAGCATTCTTATTTTTTATTTTTTGGTTTAAAGTTACTGTTAGTTGAGCAGTGATTATATTCATATCATGCTTACATGAAGCACAATTTATATAAAACAGTATGAAGAAGGAACTGGTAGCTAGCACATTGGAAAAAATAGTAACAATTAGTTCTCAGTGGCTAATTATATTAAAGCTTGCATTTATATTATTCATTCTGTAATATATAGTCTTGTTACAGGGGAAAAAGAAACTAGACAGAAGATGACTTTTAACTGAAGGGAAAACATAAACATAGGTAGGTAGGTAGATTAATAGGTAGATAGATGGATAGATATATGCGTGTGCATATACACACGCATATATATATATATATGTATAAAGCTATGTAGTGTTTCATTTTTGAATCTATTTTTTTTCTTGGGAAATTTTTTTTTCTTTTCTATTTATTTTATTTTTTTTTCTTTTTAAACCGTTAAAAACAATGCTGTATTGAACATCATTGTACCTCTGGGTACATTGGCTATTGTTTTGTTAAGGTACATTCCTAAACGATTTGCTGGGTCCAGAGAATGCATCTTTTTTAAAATGTTGGATAGCTCCCAAATTCATTTTATGTACCTTCCATAATTTTAATACTTAAACCTATTAAAAAACAAAAAAGCAAACTATGCTAATCTCACATATGACTATAGATTTTAAAACTTTAAATAGATGCTAACAAACAGAATCCAGAACTATATCAAAAGAATAATATGCCAAGACTAAATAGAATTTGTCTCCGGAATGCGATAGTAGTTCCATGTAAGGCAATGTATTGGTCTTCTTGCTTAATCAACAAAAAGGAAAACCTTATGATATATCAGTAGACAGTGAAAAGGAATTTGAAAAATTCAGCAGCTAATCCTCATTACAAACCCCTAAGTAAATTAGGGATGGAAGAAAAACTTCTTGAATATAATAGACTGTTTAACAAAAACCATGGTAAATATTGTAAACTACAGACACTAATTTTAGTTAACATAGAAAATTAGCCAGGTATATCAGCTTATCACCATTATTATTTATCACAAATGAAAGTATACAAATAAAAGAATGAGAACTCTTAAACATTTGGAAAAGAGATAAGTCTTAGGTGACATGATTTTTGTTTAGAAATAGTGGGAACTTCTCGTAAATTAACCTACTAACCTACTAACGCCCCCAAAAAACCTACTAGACTATTGAGTATACAAAATACATTAACTTTCCTCTTTTGTGGTAAAGAGTAGGTAGTTTACACTAGAAGTGGTTGGAGAGGAAGGATTTTAATTTTAAATAGTGGTACAATTGAACATTAACCTAGGAATAACCTTAATAAGAAATGCAGAGGATTGTGAAGAAATGGTGGTTATCTTCTTCAAACACATAAAACAGGCTGAAACAGGATCTGAACAAATTTAAAAGCACAGTCAATTCCATTTTGAGTTAGAAAGTTAAATTATTTAAAACCAAAATATGGAAGTTCCCTGCTAGCTCAGTGGTTTAAGGATTTGGCATTGTGACCGCTCAGGTGTGGGTTTGATCCCTGTTTCATGAATTTCCACATGCCTCGGACACAGCCTCCCAAAAAAACTAAAATATTAACTTAATGCAGTTTGATTAAAATTCTAATAGTTCATGTGGAAGTTCCCAAGCCAGGGATCAAACCCACACCATAGCAACAACCCAAGCCACTGCAGTGACAATGCTGGATCTTTAACCTGCTGCACCACAGAACTCCCTGATAGTTTTATTGTTTTGTTTTTTGGCTGCACCTTCAGCATGTGGAAGTTCCTCGGCCTGGGATTGAACCTGCACTGCTGTAGAGACAACACTGTATCCTTAACCCCCTGTGCCACAGTGGTAACTCCCCTGATACTTTTTTAGTTGGTCTCATTTTTCATAAACTTTATGTAAAAAGCATGACTGAAAAAACACAAGAAAAATGTAAGAGTGGTGAGAGACAAATGCCTTGCTAGATTGTAGAAGATGCTTTACAACCAATGTAAAGTCAAATCAGGGTGGGTATTGTGTATAGTAGACAAACATCAGTAAAGCAGGGTATCAAACCAGAGTTTGGAGCCAAAATATGAAAATTTTTGTATGTGACAAGATTATCATTTAGACCTGTAATAAAAGATATTAGTGGAGTTCTTGTCGTGGCTCAGTGGTTAACGAACCTGACCAGTATGCATGAGGATGCAGGTTCAATCCCTGGCCTTGCTCAGTGGGTTAAGGACCCGTGATGTAGGTCGCGGACACAGCTTGGGTCTTGCATTGCTGTGGCTGTGGTGTAGGCTGGCAGCTACAGCTCTGATTTGACTGCTAGCCTGGGAACCTCCATATGCCACAGGAGTGGCCCTAAAAAGACAAAAAAAAAAAAAAGATTGGTGCCACTGGTTTGTAACAATTATGTGTTCATATAATTAAACCAGTCCTCTGTCTTATGCAATATATAGAAATAAATTTCAGCTGGATTAAAAATTTATTAAAATGATTAGAATTTTCAGAGAAGAGAGTCTATATATATAATTTAAGGGCAGTGGAAATCATCTTATATAAGATTGGAAATCCAGAAACCATAAAAGAAAAGATGGATATTGTGCTACATACCTATTATTTTAACTGTAGAATAAAACAAATATCTGAAATAAAGGACTCTTAAAAATTAATAAGAAAAAAAAAGGTGAAACAATTAAAAGATATTTGCTTACAGAAGAGAAAGTGGTCCACAAACTTGGAAAAGCTATTTAGATCTATCAGAAATATAATTAAAGTAATGAGATGTATTTTATGTTCATCTGACTGAAAAAAGAACTGTATGCCTCTTGGTGGTGAAAATGTGAAGGGAAATATCTCATGTATTGTTTGTAGAAATTTAGATTGTCATAGCCTTTGGAAAGCAATCTAATTATGTATTAAAATTTAAAAATATAAACCCTTTACCTTCTATCCTCACTGCTAGGGATCTGTTTAAAAGAAATAGAAGCATCCAGCGGAAATAAAAATATTAGTATGTTAGAATAGATGTATGGTCATACTTCTGCATTTTAAATGTGTGTGTCACTCTCCACTAAAAGAAAATAGCCTGGAAGTAAAGAAATGGTATCTCAGTAGTGGAATGGAAGAATAAATTATGTTATATCCATATCATGGGATATTATGCAGCCATTAAAAAGAATGGTTGAGAGGTTTACCAGTTGGCTTTGAAGGATTTCTATAAAGTTGTTGTTGAAAAAAGTAGATGCAGAAAAATGTATATGCATTTTCATTCCATTCTTGTAAAACAGTGACCAAAAAAACCTGCCACACATGTATTTATCTGTCCAGGAAAATAGGATTGAAAAACATTTGGAAGGATACACCCTATATTTATATAATTTATGTTGAAGGGGTGGAGGATCCTGGACGGAGGTATGGAGTCAAAGATTGGGAGAGTTGCACGGAAAGGAAAAAGACGGCAATTTAAAAAAATAAAACAATAAATATCAAATTTTTGCATGCATAGTTTAAATGCACATTAGAACTTTTTTTTTTTTTTTTTTTGCTTTTTATGGCCATACCCACGGCATGTGGAAGTTCTCAGGCTAGGGCCTGAATTGGAGCTACAGCTCCTGGCCTATGCCACAGGCACAGCCACACCAGATCCGAGTCATTTCTGCAACCTACACCACAGAGTTCATGGGGATGCTGGATCCTTTAACCCACTGAGCAAGGTCAGGGATTGAACTTATGTCCTCATGGATACTAGTCGGGTTCATTTCTGCTGAGCACACAACAGTAACTCCTACATTTTTTAAATTTGGGAGTCAGTTGAAAACAGTGGTCAGTGATTAGTTTAATAAAAACAAGCAGCAGGCACTTAATAGTAAATGAGATTGTGGGCCCAGGAGTAATGTAGGACATACTGAGGAGAATGCTCACTGGATTAAAGTCATTCCCTTGTAACCATTCTCATTGAAGGTGAATACCAGTTCCTTCTTATTGAGGAACTGGACCCTGGTAACAAAAATAGTGAACTGTTCATAGTTCTCAAAACAAACAAGGGAGTTCACTGGTAGCTCAGCAATTAAAGCTGGCTGCTGTGGCTTGGGTCCAGTCCACATCCTGGGCCGGTGCAGCCAGACAAACAAACCGACCCCCCTTACTCTAGTAGGGTATTAGAAGATAGAGCTAGATGTTGGACTCGGAGAAAATCAGATCCACTGATCTCAGCTGAATGAGAATAGAGAGTAGCCTCCTTGTTTTATAGCCTACTCATTTAAAGTATTATACTTGTGCCATGTAGTTAAGCCAGTTGCTTGGAGTAGAATTATTTTATCATTGTAAAGTAATATATATTAATATATTTCAGTATTAAGTGCTACTTTTTTTTCCCAAAATTCATTGCATTATTGCAGGTATTGATAACAGAACATGGTGACTTGGGAAATGGAAAGTTTTTGGATCCAAAAAACAGAATCTGTTTCAAATTTGATCATTTAAGAAAGGAAGCAACTGATCCAAGACCCTATGAAGCAGAAAATGCAATTGAGTCATGGAGAACCTCAGTAGAAACTGCTCTGCGAGCTTATGTGAAAGAACATTATCCGAATGGGGTCTGCACTGTAAGTCATCCCATGTGTACCTTCTCTTTGGTCTTATGTAAATATGACAGGGTTTTTGTGATTTCTTCAAATTTATAATAACTTACAGGACTGATATTTTATTTTTTTGATTTTTAGAGCTGTATACTCAGCATATGGAAGTTCCCAGGCTAGGGGTCAAATTAGAGCTACAGCTGCCAGCCTATGCCACAGCCACAGCAATGCCAGATCCAAGCCTCGTCTGTGACCTACACCACAGATTACAGCCAACACCTTAACCCATTGAATGAGGCCAGGGCTTGAACCTGCATCTTCATGGATACCAGTCAGATTTATAACCTGCTGAGCCACAACGAGAACTCCTAGAACTGACATTTTATAATTTAACGTTCCTTTTTGGGGGGAAGTAGAGGGTTCTAAGAATGTTTACTATTTTTTTTCAAGAAACTTTAAATAGTAAATATATTATGATAGCCAAAAATGGAAAAATGCCTGGACCTTGAATTAATTATAAGTACATTGATTAGAGAAGCATGATCTGATGAGATATGATGCAGTTCTTTAATCTCATATTCAAGATTTATTTTCATAAGTTTCCATCAAACTTCTTTTCATTAAATTACAAGATCTTAGAACAAATAAAATTATTTGGACATGGAATCTTGTCCTCATGTGTTTCACAATCAAATTTCTTAAGTTTTTAATGTGGTTCTTTCATAGGTTTATTTTCAGGATAAAATATGATAGAAAGTAGGATTATTTGTACCTAGAGATGCTTTTTAATCCCCCCACATTTGCGCTTCTGTGATCTTAACCAGTGATCTTTTGAGATGCAAATCAGGTCATAAAATCCCTGCTTGAAATCCTTCAAAGATTTTGCATTGCACTTAGCCTAGAGTCCAGGCCTTTGAACTGGGTTTTCAAGGCTCTGTGAACCTGGCCTTTGTCTAACTCTCCAAACTTAGGTAACCATACATCCTGGTTTATACTTGCTGTTTCAGCATAATTATTGTTAGTTCCAGTAGCCACCCTGTTTCAGTCTCAGGAGATCCCTGGTTAGCATGGATATTCATATGGTCCCCTTAAGTATTTAGTTCTCAATAATTATTTGAAAAGTATAGCAGCAAAACCTAAAATACCTTGCAGGTTCTTTGAATTAGAACCATGTTGATTAGGATTATTTTGGAAGGAATAACTCAAGAATAAGGTGATAAGGTTAAATTCAAAAGCCCTTGCTTGTTCCTGGGGGATTAAAGGTACAAAATATTCATTACTTTTAAAGCAGTGTGCAAGAGGTGAAATAATATCATACCATAACAGGCATTCTCTTAAAGAACCTTCTCAGTTATAAGCAAATTAACTTTCTCTATCTCAATACTTTTTTATTTTAAAGAAAATAAGAGAGGGACAGAAGCCTCTGAGATTGTGGGATGTTTATGAATATTTGAGAGTACAGTTAATTTTTTCAGTAAGTTGTACTTCATTAATTGTGAGCTTTTTTATGATTCACTAAGGATTTGTAGTTAGGTGTACATATTTAAGTACTTGTTTTTTTAGCTACTATATTGGGAATGATGACCTGCTTTGTATTTTTTAATATGTTCTTGCCAAAATGCTATACAATTTTCAGTATTTTATAGATGTTTAAAGTTGGATATTCTCTGGCCCTAAATTGACCCTTGCATTTATTTTCTTTGCCAATAAGGTATATGGTAAAAAAATAGATGGGCAGCAAACCATTATTGCATGCATAGAAAGCCATCAGTTTCAAGCAAAAAACTTTTGGTAAGTTAAAATTTTGTGTATTGGGGAATTTTGACATTGCTTATATTCTTTGTGTTCTTGCTTTATTGATTGGGCCTATACATTGTTTGTGTATGATTGACTAAGAACAACATAATGTAAAACTTTAGCCTTCTGAAATAAGAAACGTGTCTATTCCATTGTTATTCTAATCATTTAAAAGTAGCAGTAAATCCATTGAAAAGAACATGGGAGAGCATGGAGTATTTTTAAACTAGCAAGCAGCATCCTAAGGGAACATGTGTGCCTGTGAACAGACCAGTTGGCAGGCCCATATGTTAACTCTGAGAAGGGATTATTTCTAAATGAGACTTACATGGGGGAGAAGGACAGAAGGACTTACAAAGTGAAGAATGATCAGTTTTCTGTCTGTGAACTTTGGTGACTCTGAAAAAGATATTTTCTTGTGGATTGCTTTGTGCTTGGTTGGCCAGTGTGAGAAAGTAATGACACGTTTTGTACAGTAAGGAAAATTACAACTATGCCTTAAAATTTCTGTTCAAATTATTTTATCATCCCTTATAAAAGTCCAGCCACCCCAAAATACTGATTAGCACTAGTAATCTTGGACCTTTAGTAGGTTTGTTGGGTCTTTTTATTCCTAGGCAAGACTATTTTTGGGATATCTTCTGTTAAAAAATCTGAAGCTCTCCAAGACTTTTATGAGTTAAGAATTGAATGAAATCATTACTTTTATCCCCCTTTTTTGATATTACATGCTAAGGCCATCAGAGTAAATATGGTCATAGTATTTACCTTTTGTTTTATTAGTCTTTGATGTGTTAGCCAAGTTGGTTGTGCTGTTAAGGATTAAGTAGTAGGTATTAGTAACCCTTATGGACCAGTTTAGTTTATGACCCATGGTTGTTCCACCATTTAACCATCTCAGAAATAAATGCAAGTTTACAAGGACATTGGAGGAATACAGATCTATTATCACTGAAGAAAAATAAATTCTATTTATAAATGTATACCCCAGTGACAAGGTGCAGTTTCCCTGTTGTACAAAGTTACTTGTATGAACTTAATATAAATGTAGTTTCTCCATTAAACCTATAGCATTAATTTACCAGTATCCTAAGAAATAAATCTTCACAAAATGCTATAAATTTATGCTGTTTGTGCCAGGATACAGATAATAAAACCTTGTTGAGATTGAACTCATTACTAAGTTTTAGTTTAAAATATATTGGGAGATATAGTAAATGTACTAGTTTTCAGAAATACAGTTTGAGTATTAGCATAAATAAAATGAAACTGATGTTCTTGAGTTTTCTAGTCTCTCATTATTTCACTTTACATATCAATTTTTTTCCCTCAGCTACCACTGTGAACATTATATCACTGAAGCTAAAAGTCACCTCCGTTTTTTGGAAAAGATAATTTTCTGTGACATTCCAAAGTGCTAGGCATCACATTATCACAGTAACCTTGGTAAAATCTAGGTATTTTGGTACAAAAAATTACTACGGTTCACCTAAAAAACAGAATAAAAATCAGAAGATACTAATCATGCGACATTTCTTAGATTTCACTAGGGACATTCTCTTTTTGGTCTCTACTATTTCCTTAACATCTAGCCTTATTGGGGGCTTAAATGTTTGTTGAATAAATATACATTTATAATTAAAGCATTAATAGAAGAGACGGGAAGAATATAACTAAAGGCTAGGACATTCTAATGGTTTACTTCACTGATGAAAGGGCACTGTCTATCCAGTGCCATTTACTATTGTTGTATAGTTATACCTTAAGAAGGTATTACTATAAATAATTCTCAAATTGGTACCATTACTTTATATAGAATTCCTTTTTTTTTTCTTTTCACAGTCATTGGTGATATGTGCATATTGTCATTATAAATCAGAAATGTATATGCTTGGAATTCACTAGTGGTTGATACTAATACCTAAGTAAAAGAAATAACTTCTTTTGGAATCATGAAATAAAAACGAATAGATCTATAAGTTTTTTTTCCAACCAAGCTTCAATGGATAATTTTGTATGAATCATTCAAAATCAAAACATGTTATAAAATTCTTTCATAGAACATATACATTGTTCTAATAATAGTACTTTTCAAATGATAAGTGTTAACCTCAGGTATGAGAATGTTGTCATTCTGCAGGTTTTAATGATTGGGCAGACTGCAAAAATAATGAAGGGAACCCAAAAATAATTTTATAGTAAAGCCAATATAATGATCCATTAACCCTGTGACTAAATTTTTAGAAATATATATGGTTAAAAAAAAAAAGTCAAGTATAAGTTTACATATTAGAATATGTCTTTAGCATGTAAAGAGCAAATAAAGATTGAAAGAAAAGGAGTTGCTATGAAAAGACTGTCAGAAAAAAAATAGGATGATATTCATTATCTGGGAGACAAAAATAAATAACATAACTGTTGCTTATTTATAATGTCACAGTTTCCTACCATGAATCTGTATCAATTTTTTAAAAAATTTTTTCTATTTTGACCACCCCATGGCTTATGGAGTTCCTGGGCCAGGGATCAAATCCAAGCTGGAGCTCTAACCTACACTGCAGGTTGGGCAACGCCAGATCTTTAACCTGCTCAGCTGGACTGGGGATTGAACTCATGACCTTGCCACTGCAGAGATACCATCAATCTCTTGTACCACAGTGGGAACTTACTCTATATTAATCATTTGGAGATATAGGAAGAGGACGTGTGTGCCTTTTATGTAGAAACTTTAAACCTAAAATTGGAAGATGGAAAAAAAAAACTTGGTGTTTATAACCCTTTATAGCCTTTCTTTTTCTAGATACCAAAATCTTAAGAATGTAATAGGCACATTGGGTTAAGGACGTGATGTTGTCTCTGTGAAGACGCGGGTTCTATCCCTGGCCTTATTCAGTAGGTTAAGGATCCAGTGTTGTTGAAAGTTGTGGTGTAGGTTGCAGATACAGCTTGCATCCCTTGTTGCCATGTCTGTGGCGTAGGCCCCAGCTGCAGCTCTGATTCAACCATTGGCCTGGGAACTTCCGTATGCTGCAGGTGTGGCAGTAAAAAGAAGGAAAAAAAAAGAAGAGTTATACTTCTATCCATTCTTTTAAAACTATTTACTACTTTGTGTCACTCAAGTAGATAGTAACCTGCATTGACTGTACTTGTAAAAGTCCCTGATAATCTGAGTTTTATTTATTCAGTTTTTCCTTCAAGTATAAGAGTAAAAAATTGATGTAGTTTTGAACTGTATTTTAAGCCTTAGCTTTAGAATCTGAAGTTGCCTTTGTTATATAGGTCCGTTTTTACCCATAGGTGATGATTAAATTAAATGTAGCTCGTAACTAAACAATCTGTTGATTCTTTTAATTATTTCAGTGACTACAAAAATGAATGTTCTGAGAGTTCCCTGATGGTCTAGTGGTTAGGACTCAGTGCTTTCACTACCGCAGCCTGGGTTTGGTCCCTCCTGGTCTGAGAGGAACTGAAATCCTACATCAAGCTGCTGCATGCTGCAGCCAAAAGAAATGTCCAGGATCCATTCCCCACACTCTGTCATAACTGTAGCATTATATTTAAACCTGGAATTTCAAATTATTTCCCTTACTTTATTTATAACTGCTGTTTTTATTTTTAAGGAATGGTCGTTGGAGGTCAGAGTGGAAGTTTACAATCACTCCTTCAACCACTCAAGTGGTTGGCATCTTGAAAATTCAGGTATGAAATAAAAAGAATTTGCTGATCTCTAAATAATTCTAAGTAGAGAAACTAGTTCATATGTTTACATTTTCATAATACACAGTAACCATTTCTTTTCCAGATCTTTGTTTTGAGATAATGGGAAACATAAGTGGTGCTGATTTCATCGTTTAAATAACCTTGCAATTCATTTCCCTAGTCATCAAAAATCTGCCAGGCTAGCTGACAGATTCTAAAAACACAGCTGAAATTAGATGCTACCGTTTGATCTACTCTTCATACAATTTGTTCATCCAAGCATCTTCTAAGTTTGAGTTGTGCTGTTCTGTCTTTTGAATTGGGGGGGGAGTTGAGCGAAGTACAATATTAATACATGTGTGTGTATAGATCTATAAGTATATATGTATTAATATATATGTTATTACACATAAGTATCTTCTGTGCTCATATTTGGCCTCTTATGAGAAACCCACTGAAATTGAATTCTTTGACTCATTGTAAGCTCAAATTTATATAGAAGAAATTTTATAACTAAGAGGATTTGAATATAAATATTAATAAATAAGTAAAAGAGAAATACCAGCCAATCCCTTTTTGTCTTGGTTCACTTATTTATTCAATACATTTGTTTTTCAACTGTCGTGAAAGGTATTGTGCTAAGGGTCATAAACTAGATGAATCAGATACTACTGTTTATCATCTGCCTCCAGTATATATTATTTCTGGTCTTCTAGCCTATACTTTCAAGTCTTGGTGTGCCTGTCCCTTAGGGGCTAGAGAATAGAGGTCATGAGCATGACTTCAGAAACCTGACCGCTTGAGTTTGAATCCCAGCTCTGCTGGTTTTCAGTTGTGTGACATCAGGAAGTCATTTAAGCTCTTTTTGTTTGTTTCCTCATCAGCTAAAAAAAAAGGAGAAGAACAATAATGAAACAGCTCATGTGATTGCTTGAAGATTAATTAATGTGGACAAAATGATTAAAACAGAGCCAGACATAAAGGGCTTAAGGAGTGATAGCCATTGTTGACACAATTCTTTCCTTCAGTTAGGCCTCAGTAGCTCTCACCTGGATAATTTCTGAAATGGTCGCCCTCGTTGGCCCCAAACTTGTTGAGAGCCAGCCTTGTCTCATTCTGTCTTTGGTATTAACATGATGCCTAGCATATAATGATTACTTTATTTAGTAGAATTGTTGGACCCTTTGCCATCCATCTCCTAATCTATTTTCACTTTGCCATCAAGAAAGATGATTTTTTGAAATTTGAGGCCATTTTAGTGGTACACACACCTACTAGATAGTCAAGATATATTTGTATGGCACACAAGGCCTAAAGTTGACTTGTCCCCTACCTGTATATATCATCAGCCACTCCTCTTCCTACCCAACCTCACACACATTTCACCTCTTAAGTACCTGCAGCTTTCTAAAGTATATTCTTCTCTAAGATCACTTGCCTCATCTTCCCTAGTTTAGTTATCATACTCATTTTACTACACTCAGTTACAGTGTTGCCTCTCTAAGTCTCAGTCTAGAGTATTGCTGATGTACTTTGTATGTACCTCTTAGTCTGCTATGTTGAAATATGAGGTCAGGAACTATCTTTTTAAAGACTTTGTATATCTGGAACCTTCTGTAGTAGCCAATATATATAGTAATCACTCAATTAACGTTTATTGAATAAATTCATGTATGAACCTCAGAAATTAAATGGTTAGTAGACCTACATACATACATAAAGTGGTATTGGAAAAGAATATTCTGAGTTTGATTTTGGAAACCTTGGGTTTAGATTACCACTAAAATATCTACAAGGTAGAATGTCCAGCAATCCAGACAATGGAGGACTTGCCTCAGGAACTACTATCTAATTAGACATAGAGGAGAAAGAGGCTTGCTGGAGTTTAAAAGGTCAGGAACTGAGCAGAAAAGTCTAGGTTAGAGCTGAAATTGGTAGTCATCTATCCTGAAGTGATTATTGAATCCATAAGGATCTTGATAATTCCTGTAATATGACTTCTGTAATTTCATTTCTGATAGGTTCATTATTATGAAGATGGTAATGTTCAGCTAGTGAGTCATAAAGATATACAGGATTCCCTAACAGTGTCTGTAAGTAATTGATTACAAAATTAAATTAATTAACCTGATACTTCATAAAACTAGAACAGTTTTGGAATTAACAATTTAAGTAGTCTTTCTGCTTCAAATGAAAGTATTTTCAGATAGATTAAAGATGGTAAGTAATTGGAAATTGGTACCTAACTTTTTTTAGAGCTTATTATTTAAGAAATATAATTCACATACCATTCAACTCAGCCATTTAAAGTATAAAAAATTTTTTTTTGTATATTAACAGGATAGTACAGTAGTTACCACAATCTAAAATGTTTTCATCCTCACCAAAAAAGTCTTTTCATATCCTTTATTGAGTTCTTAATAGATTGTGTTTTTATATAATATTATTGTAATTGTTGTTTATATGCTCTGAATACAAGTCCTGTATCAGATATATAATTTGCAAATATTTTCTCCCATTCTGTATGTCTTTTCACTTTCTTGATGGTATCATTTGCAGAATGAAAGATTTCATTTTTGCTGTGTCCAGTTTATTTTTTCTTACTTGTGCGTTTGGAATATTAATAGAAACCATTACCTGACCCAAGATCATGAAAATATACTCTAGTGTTTTCTTCTAAGAATTTTATAATTCTGGCTAAGTTTAGGTCTTTTATCTTGTACTTAACTTCTAGACCTTACTATATATTTTTTCTATATTTGGATTATGATTTAATGATGTTTTTCTGAAATTCAGTTTCAAATTCAAGAAATTTTGGACATGGTTTTATTTCTCTGCAGAGTTCTTTCACACAGCCTTTTCATTGCACATGAAACTATTTCTTTGTGGAATTTTTCTGCCCCAAGGATATTAATAATATAACATATTAACAGTGATATTTGTGGTAAACAGTTGTGTTGTATACCTAAAAGCACTAGTCTGTTATAAATACCAGCTGCTAGTATTCAAAATTAGCTAACATACAAATTTTAAAAAAGTTTATTTTTAATTTAAGAAAGCATTTGATTTATATTAAAAAACAAGTATGAATGTGTTAGACCACATGCTACATGAAAAGAAAACTAGTTTTTTTGGATTTTCTTTTCCTTTCTTTCTCTTTTTTTTGTTTTGGTTTTTTTCAGTTCTTCATTAGCACTTAGAGTTCCTCTTTCTTAATAAGTGGTACTCTTCTTGTAAAATTTGCTAGTAACGATAGTTACTAAAGTCTGGTTTTCCATGAGACATTAATTCAATATAGTTTTATATCATGAATATATATGTAATATTATTTGTATATCTAGGGTAGTTGGTACTGTCTTCTTTGAGGAGTTTGACATTGAGTAAAATTTCTCCCTGAGAGAGATTTGTCTTCAAAATTATACGCTGTGGAGTTGTGAGATATGTCATAGTAATTAAACTTGACTAATATGCCAAGTGTTTAATATTTTAGGAAGTACCTTTCCACTTTATCTTAGAGGATTTTTTCTTTTTTTTTCTTTTTTTTTTTAGGACTACACTCATGGCATATGGAATTTCCCAGGCTACAGGTTGAATCAAAGCTGCAGCTGTCAGCATATGCCACAGCCACAGCAGCATGGGAACTAAGCTGCATCTACAACCTACACCTCAGGTCACAGCAACACTGGATCCTTATCCCCTGAGGAAGGCCAGGAATCGAACCTGAGTCCTCACAGATACCATTTGGGTTCATTACCACTGAGCCATGACAGGAACTCCTATCTTAGAGGATTTTCATTGCAATTTTATTGGTTTTGGATGGAGAAAAAATACACCCATTATAAAAATATAAATATATATATATATATGTATATAAATAATATGTAAAGCCTCAATTTCCATTAACTTTTGCTCTTAGGAAAAAATCAAAGAGATGCAATATATTAGAATGTTAATTTTTTTTGCAGAAAGTATTTAAACACTTAAAATTCACCTCAAACTCTAAAATATGCTTTTTCTAGTCGGTAATATTTTTTAAATTTATTGTGGTGGTAAATATGTTTCAGTGAGTATTTAGCAATGTAGTCATTCATTAGAAATCTATGACTGACTTCTTACCTATAAAGATGATCTATTATAATGCTTCTTAAATGTTATAATTGAAATATTCATCAATGTATGTTATTAAGATTTCCTTAACCAGTGAAACACTGAGACCATGCTTATTCTGTAGACTTTTAAAACATTTTTGCCTAGTTTCCTCTTGAATTTAGAATAATTGATCTTACGGTATTTTCTCTTTGTCATAATTTCCCATCTGTGTTATTTATTAATTGTAACAAATTATTAACCATACATATTATATTGACATACCTATTTAAAAATAGTAATAATCTAGTTTTTAAATTACTATTTTATTTACTTTTGGTTTTGTCTCATTCAGAATGAGGTGCAAACAGCAAAAGAATTTATAAAGATCGTAGAGGCTGCAGAAAATGAATATCAGGTAGGATTTTAAAATATATGTATAATCTATATTTGCTTATAAGTAATGGCACTGAAATTTTAATTTCAGTCATAAGCCTAGATTTTTTTCATTGTTTCACTGTAATAAAATAGTCTGTCTGTTTGTTTGTTTGTTTTTAGTTAAAGGGCAAACCTGTGGAAATGTAGTTGAAACTCAGTTTTAGCCAACTATAATTTCTGAGTATTGATCAAAATAGGCCAGGATTTTAAATCTAAATTTTAAATTTTATTTTGTTTCTAATTGGAAATTTTAATTTAGGAGGTGTTTCTTAAAAGCATTTGTATTATGTGTGATCTGCTTAGATCATATTTCATTTTGTACTGTGCTTTTTACATTCTTTATGAGCTTCTAAACTGCACTCTTGAATTTAAGCATTTAATTTGTGGATTGGATATGTTTCTACTCCTTGCAAACAGTAATTTATAAAATTGTTCTCATAGAAGTAGTTAAATAGATCCAAAATGATGACACACAGCTAATAAATCTAATTTATACTTTCATTTTATTAAATTTATTCAAAATGATTACAAGTTTTTCCTTTTAGATGCTTTTAAACAGCTTTTAAAACCATGTTGAGGTTTTTATTTGACTTTTTAAAAGCAGTGAAACAGGCTGCTTGAAGAAAGATTTTTTTCTAAAACATCTATGTGTTTTATAAATTGTTTTGTTCCTTTTATTTCTTTAAACTTTTAACTACTGTTTTTCATAGACTGCCATCAGTGAGAATTACCAGACAATGTCGGACACTACTTTCAAAGCCTTACGTCGACAGTTGCCAGTTACACGCACTAAGATTGATTGGAACAAGATCCTTAGCTACAAGATTGGCAAAGAGATGCAGAATGCATAAGATCAACATTGCATGACCGGATCATTTTAGTGTCTTTGCGTTAAAAAAAAAAAAAATCATTGCAGAAGTATTCAGAACTGTCAAGCTACCCAGTCATATGGGCTGTTGCCATTTAAAAATCACTTTAATTAATTAGTTTGGTTAGAGCACAAAGCTTAGCTAATCAACCATTATTTTTTACTTCTTTTGTTCAAAGAAGATTCAAGATCATTTTAGTTTAAATCTTTTACTTTCTGTTCTACCTTTCTTTCTTACAATGAAAGATGATTCCTCTAGTTTAATGTCCAAAGTTTTTGAAGTGTTTCAAAAATATTTTACTTACCATAACCCTAAAATTGTTGTCTTCAGTTTATGAAGAGGGTAATTTTTAATATTTGCCCAGTTCTTTTTAATGAGGTCAATAATGGACATCCTAGTTTAAGGTGGTTGATGGATTTAGCCATATATGCTGCTAAAGAAATTGTCTACCTTTTTCCCCTCACCTCTTTCATTTATGTAAGATTGAGATTAGAGGGAAAGCATTTTCTATATCAATTGTGTTTAAACCTTTCAGGAAGATTATTTAGCTAGCTTAGTGTTTAACTAAACTTTTTTTAAACAAGGCCAAGATCTAATGCTGTTTTGAGATTTCTGAATTAAATGAAAATACTTATTTCAGAAATGCATTTAATGCTTTTTTCTTGTGACAGTTATGCAAATTAGCTTGAATTCCATATGTCCCTGAGTTATTTTTATCATAAAGCCACAAATGTATTATAACAAGGCAAATTGTAATATATATAATCCTGAACTCATGACCATGTCTCAGTTTATTTTTTTCTCGGATTGAAAAGTACTAAAAATTCAACATGACATTAAAATGAAAATTTTCCTATTTATTCGAGTAAAAAACTCACCAGTGAATCATATGCTATTTTAAAATACTTTCTTTGGGTATTTGTGATTTTTAATTGGCTATAAATTAGAAAAGCTGGGAGTACATGTGGTATGCAGTTAAGTCTAAATTTTTCCATCTTCCTGTGCATGTTTGTAATATTTTAAAAAATACATTAACTGATGCTACAGGAGTTTTAAGCCTGTGGTGAATGCTAGTACTTACTGTAGGGAGGATGGATTTATGGTTTCATTCAGTTGAGTATTGCTTATTATACTCTGGTGGAATCCTTTTCTCACATACTCTTGCAGATGTCTGGGCCTGGAAATGTTTTTTTAAAAATACCACTTTTATTATGTACAATAAAATATTTCAGTAGCTTGAATTGTATAGATTTTTAAAATTTAATGAAAGCATGTTTAATTTCTCTTTAAAAATCACAGTTAAGCTTTGAAGGCATTGGGAACTTAATATGAAATTATGACATTTTTGGTTAAATTGGTTTTTATCGTTTTAAAATACAAGTTATGTTATGTTGAGATTTCTGAAGAAAATGAATTAGCAATGTTAATTATCTACTCCCTTTTTAAAAAGACATTTTCAAAACTCTGTTAAGAATTCTGAGCTAAACACTAAGATGACTCTTTAATTGATTAGCTTAGTCATGTCAACTGGGCTGTCATGGGTTTGTATCCCCTGAGGTCAGTTACTTTGGCTGTTTTATGGCCTAGAATGCTTTCTTAAAAATATATATAATTGTTTTTAAGATGATGTTTCTATAAAAGGTAGTATTTATCAAAATAACGTAATATGCAGCTTAAAAATAATGATCATGTGATAGACCAGTCTTTTATAGTCTAAGAATAGCATTTTATTTAAAATGGAAGGAAAATAGAAATGCAATCAGTTCCCCATTGTGGCTCAGAGGGTTAAAAACCCAGTTAGTATCCATGAGGATGTGGGTTTGATTCTTGGCCTCACTCAGTGGGTTAAAGGATCCTGTATTGCCCCACGCTACAGTGTAGGTCATAGAGACAGCTCAGATCTAGCATTGATGTGGCTGTGGTATAGGCCGGTAGCTACAGCTCTGATTCGACCCCTATCCTGGGAACCTCTGTATGCCACAAGTGTGGCCCTAAAACCAAAAAAAAAAAAAAAGGGCTTCGTGGCTCAGTGGTTAACGAATCCGACTAAGAACCATGAGGTTGCGGGTTCGATCCCTGGCCTTGCTCAGTGGGTTAAGGATCCGGCGTTGCTGTGAGCTGTGGTGTAGGTTGCAGACGCGGCTCGGATCCCGCGTTGCTGTGGCTGTGGCGAAGGCCGGCAGCTACAGCTCCTGTTAGACCCCTAGCCTGGGAAC
>PVHT020000105.1:1199853-1231606 GCA_004024745.2 Catagonus wagneri | reverse complement strand
ACCGCGGGGGCGGCTCTACATAAAAAAGGCAAAAAAAGAAAAAAAGGTCTGTGTGTGTGTGTATGTATATATCCTAAATTCCTAAAATTCAAGGGTGTCATTTTAATAGGAATCATAATGTCTGCTATGTTGACTAAGCCAAAGTGTAGAGATAAAGGCAAAATTAAAACAATTAGGAGGCTACTGCATTAATATGGTGGAGAGAGAAAGCTGGCTTGGCCTGAGATGGTAGCTATAGGCGTAGAAGTGGTGATTTCTGTATTTAAGTTAAAGATAAAATTATTTGTGTTTGCCAAGATTGGTTGTGGAATATGAGATAAAGAGAAATGTCTGGAGTTCCTGTCGTGGCGCGGCAGAAACGAATCCGACTAGGAACCATGAAATTTCAGGTTCCATCCCTGGCCTTGCTCAGTGGGTTAAGGATCCAACGTTGCCGTGAGTTGTGGTGTAGGTTGCAGACGTGGCTCAGATCTGATGTTGCTTTGGCTGTGGCATAGGCCGGCAGCTGTAGCTCCAATTTGACCCCTAGCCTGGGAACCTCCATATACCATGGGTGTGGCCCTAAAAAAGCAAAAAAAAAAAAAAAAGAAAGAAAAAGAAAAAAAGAGAAATATCAAGGACATTTTGGGGAAGATTCAGGGTTGGGGGAGGACTGGGAGCTCAATTTTAGATTTCCGGGGGGAAATATCATGTAGCAGTTAGGTGCTGGAGATAGGAGGTAGAGGAGTGCTGTAGACTAAGAATGGGAGAGTAATGGAACTGGGAAACACAATTTGATAGGCAGGCAAAATGAAGACTACCTGAGGTTAGTGATAATGAATATAAAGTGAGATCAGTGATAACAGCTGTATGTTTTTCTTTAGCTATAAAAAACTGTATTGAAGGGATCAGAATTTTCATATACCTTGAGCCTTTTTAGGGTATATGAAAATACTTTAAAAGACTGTTTACAAGATAAACTTAAAGCCTATACTTACCAAATGTAGCTTTTATTATTATTTATTTATTTTTATTTTTAAAGTACAGTTGATTTACAGTGTTGTGCTAATTTCAAAGGTAGCTTTTAAAAGGATGTCAAGCCAAGGAAGGTTCCTGGAAAGGGTGAGTTTAAACTCTCCTTCAGCACACTGATATTTTTTGTAAGTATGCATGTAACTGGTAGGTAGGAAATCCTCTTTTAAAGACAGCATCAAAATACATACAACAGCGTATCACTCCATCTGATATATCATGGGTCAAACAGTGTTAACTAGCTAAAAATTAAATCTGACTTTGTTTCCTGTTTTACACATATCCCAGTACAACATGAAATCAATGCAAAGGGTAAAATTTTAAATGTATTCTTAGAAAACTGGAATATGACTAAGGTAACCATTTTTATCCCTAGTTTTAGTATAATCTAAGAGAATCATAATAGTTTAATGTCATAACAGATGTAACGTGTTGAAAGCTATCAACTTTCTTACCTTTCCTCTCCTCCCTCCCTCCCTCCTTCCTTCCTTTTTCTCTCCCTTCCTGCCTTCCTTTCTTGTGTGTCAGAGAACTAACATTTTTTTCTCATAAACTGACTAGAGAGCACACGTCATGGGTGTCAAATCAGCTATTCATTCTAACAGTAGATGATCAAGCTCTCTCACAATAGAAAACTGTTAAGGACATAGTTTTAAAAAGACAGGTTGGTTGGTATGTCTTAGAAGATGATTTCTTGGGGTAATTTGTAAAATGCTTGGCTCGTAAACTAATAAATATCTAAGGAATTCTCTTATTAAAAGATACCCCTAAAGGTCTTATTGACTAAAGGGTAAAAATCACTGCCTTCTTCCTTGGTTGAGTTTTGTGTTGTAACTTGTTAATATAGCAGCATCTGAACACTTCTACCTGAAAATGAAGTCTTGCCTTGTGTTTCCCAAAAGAATGCTAAAGAGAAATACCAAGGAGCTATAGGTCTCATGACTAGTAAACACTAAGATTTTAGTTCTTTTAGATTGCACAAGAAAATGTAGGAAGGAGATCAGTGTTCAGGACACTGAAAATATCTCAAATAAGAAAAAAGCAAAATTTGAAAGAAAAAACAGGGAAAATCCTGCTGATGTACACTTTTTTACAGAGGAGAAAGAAAAATAAAAAGGAAATGTCAGAGACTTGCATTGGCAAGACCTTATGCCAGGCTAAATACACTAACAGAGAATGAGTACAGATACCATGGTTTGATAACATTGAAATAGCATACAGCTTTTAAAAATAAATGAGGGGAAAAAGCAAGATGCCAAAAGGTAAGTACAGTTTTGAGTGTAAGTTAAAAACCTCTAAAACTATATAAATGCATATGTGTGTGTGTGTGTGTGTACACACACACACATATATATATATATATATATACTCTTATGTACAGTAAATGTATAAAAACATGCAATGAAGTAAAAAACAAATCGGGATAGTGTATGTATGGGGAGGAACGTAGGGAAATGGGATTGGGCAACAGTATAGAGAGATTCAGTTGTATCTGTAAGAATTTGTTTCTTAAACTGGGTAGTAGTTTACAGGTGTTCATTACAACATTATCAGTTTTTCATCTGATAATTTGTAGTTTAAAATTTTATTCAACTTATGTTGACACATTTGGAACTCTGAAAGGACTCGGGTGAAGGTAGTAAAATGGCAAAGGTCATAACCATAGATAAATTGAATGCAATGTTTAATTTTACCTCTTTTAAAAGTCATTGGATCTGTATTATTTTACAGTGAATTCCATCAAACTTTACATATTCAGATGTAGAAATAGGCATCTATTTATGGGCCTGACGTAACCTTAAAAAGGCACCAAAAAAGAACTACTGATGAAATTTCTGTTTGCCTGTAAAGTTAAAAGCAAAATCCTTAATACAGTAATAATCAAAAAGCATACTATGTTATTAACAAGTAGGATTTATCACTGGAATACAATGATTGTTCCTTGCTGGCAAATTTAATAATAGAGCTCACTATGTTAACATATTAAAGGAGAGAAATACATCATCCTATCAGACATTTTATAAAGTTTTATACTCAGTCCTGATTTTAAAGGCAGCATCTTGGATTTCCCATTGTGGCTCAGTGGGTTAAGGATCCAGTGTTGCTGCAAGCTGTGGTGTTTATCACAGATGCAGCTTGGATCTATCTCATGTTGCTGCAGCTCCAATTCAGCCCCTAGCCCAGCAACTTCCATATGCTGCAGGTAAGGCCCTAAAAAATATATATGATAATAATAATAATAAAGGCAGCATCTCAAGTCAGTGGGGTAAAGATGACTTACTCTGTAAATAGTTTGGAACAAGGTGGCTAGCTGGTAAAAGAAAGATTTGATCCATACCCCGCATCTTACACCAGGTTAAAATTGGATCAAAAGATTTATTGGTATAATTATAAAAAGTTCTTGAATAAGTCGTAATAATTTTTAAATAAGAATAATAGAGTGTTATTTTAACTTTCTAAGGCAAAACCCTCAGACTAATGCAATAAAAACATGTTTTCCAAAAAAGGAAAAAGAAAACAAAAAGGAGTTCCTGCTGTGGCACAGCATGGTCAGCAAGTGTCTGTAGATTGCTGGGACGCAGGTTCTGTCCCTGGTCTGGCACAGTGGGTTAAGGATCTGGCATTGCTGCAGCTGCTGCATAGATTGTAACCGTGGCTCAGATCTGATCCCTTTTTTGTGGCCAAAAAAGGAAAAAATTAATGTATTTGACATCATAAAAATCAGGATTTTTTTGTATGACTTAAAATGCTCTAAGCAAAGTCAAAAGACAAATTACCAACAGGAGAAACGTATTTGCAACTTGACGAATGGTTAATTTTCTTAATGTCTGATGAGTATCTCCAACACAGTAATTGAGTCCAACAGAAAATTGAAAAGCAAATCCTCTGAGTCCCTACCATTGAGAGCCTTACCAGTTCTTGCTCTGTCTAATCAGACTTTTGTTGAGAAAGAAACTTGTTAAAGCTACTGTTTGCCATTTAAGGCATTTTTTAAATCACTCACTTCTGCTCATCCTACACAGAATTTGGTACCGGTAGTGAGGTTCTATAATTAACACAACCTAAAACATGGCATTGGCTAGAAACAGTGTATGCCAACAGGGTTTCTACTGATTTGCACGCTGCACTCTGGTGCATTTATCACCTCTCCCTATAGGCACCAAATGCCAGTGACACCTCCTAATTCTTGTGACATAACTCCCTAGAGGAAGAGAATATTGTGCACTTGCTAGATGGATTCTGTAGGGCACAGATATTGCAGGTTAGAAAGGTGACTCTTACTAGGCCATGACAAATCATTGAAATTCTTGCCTCGAATATGTTAAGAAAGTAGAATGACATGGTTTTAATAGTAGACAAGATGAGACAGAAGATTCCCAATGGCGACCTGTTTCCTCAGGCTGAAGATAACTCCTCTGTCAGCTGAGATGGAACACAGAGGCAAGAACTTAACAGCTGTACTCAATCCTTCCTACACAATCTGAGATGCTTGTAGAGCCAAGCCCAGTTAAATTTCTTGCAACATCAAATCTTGCAAGGATTGCATTGTACTAATTACTAATCCAAAAATGTTCCCAAGTCCATTGTCAGGATCATTCATTCTTTCATTGTAATTTAGATTGCAGGTCCAAAGTGATGACATCAGTGAGACAAGGTTGAAGGCAGAGATAAAACATAAGGGTATTGCCTTCACATCCAAGCCCACTGTTTCAGAAAGTATATTAGTTCGCTGTTGGCTGTGTAACAGATTATCACAATGTTAACCTCTAAAAACAATGAAGAGTTCATTATTTCATATTTTCCATGGGTCAGAAGTCCAGGTACATGTCAGCTGGGTCCTCTGTTCAGGATTCCACCTGGCTAAGCTCAAAGTGATGTCTGGGGCAGCAATCTCATCTGAAACTTGAGGTTCTCTTCCAAACTTGTGGTTGGCAGAATTCAGTTCTTTGTCATTTGAATTCAAGATTATGTAATTTATTTCTCCAAACCAGAATACTTTTGAGAGAGAAAGGGAAGCTAGTAATTACATTGATAACATGTATAAACAGATTCTATTTCAGGCAACTGCTATGTGTGGTCACCCTGATCAACTACAGGGAGCTTTGAAATCTATGCAACCTGAGTTGTAGCCAAGAAGGATGATGGAAAATGAAAACCCTTCCTGGGGAGAATGGGTAAGTTCTTCCCAAAGAGCAGAATCAGGGTCTGCCCCATGGATTAACCAAGGATCAAATTCTGCAGGTAGCGTGGGGACACCTTGAAATTTCCTCAGAGTGATACTTGATAAGCAATGGCATTATGTATTTTCTAATTTGTACCATTTTTTGAATTGTGATTATTCTGTTCCTATGCCTGCATTTCACAGTGGGTGCATTGGAACAGATAACATATTTCAGTTTATACTTTGCTGGACGGTGAGGAGATAATTTCATTGCTGATGAGGAGAACTGCAGACCTAGATGTCTTGGACTTAGAGCTGACTGCATTGAGGGGATGGGTATTTGGAGTGTCTCCCTTGGTGAGAAATATACTATTCTGAATGATAAGAAAGGTGCATTTGCATAGGTCAAAGTGATAATGTGCCAGAAATAGCTAGTTGCCCCCTAATAACATTTTTTAGTGGTTCGGCTGCTCTTGCAGGATAAACACTACTTTTCCCAGCTTCCCTAAGAGCTATGTGACTAAATGTTGGCTAATTGGATAAGTGAAAGTGTTGTAAGATAACTTCTGGGAACTTCCCTACTGGTCTGAACCTCTGTACTCCCTTGTTTCCTTCTTCCTCTTCCCTGAAACTTTACTACCACCACTTTGGGCCATCAGTCTAAGCACATGTGGTATATAAACCGTATTCTTCACTCTTCACCGTAACCAGCTTGAACCATCTACTTAGTCTTTTACCTGACAGAGAAATAAACCCCTGTCTTATTTAAGCCACTGCTATTGTTTCTTATTAGGTACAGTTTAACCTACTACTAAAAGGTAGAGACCACTCCTACCCCATCCCATCTGATATATAAATAAAATAATAATTCCAGAGGAGCTAAAGTTCTAGCCAGAACAAATACTGAATATTTTGGGAACTAATAATCTTAAGTTAAAGAAAACCTTACCAAAACAAACATGCAAACAAAAAGCCCTCCGAAGTCATAAAGGGAAAGACTGACATATTTCTGATCCCAAAAGTTTACATTTTTGACCATGGAAGAAATCATTACTTATGGTTACAAGTACTTTTCTCTCTCTCTGCTTTTTTCCTTTTAATTGTATGTTTGGCATCTTTTATAGTCAAAAATGCTGTCACTGAGGTTTCAACATTCTACTTGGAAGGAGAAGCAGTTTATGTTTCTGAGCATATGTTTGAGTGGGATGTTTCTGAAATTTTCACCAGTGGTTAAGGCGTCAGTTCCTGAGGTAAACCAGCAGGTGTCGCTGTTTTCACTTCAGGCAAATGGCAGTTCTGGGAGATATTGAAAGGCGGAAATTAGGCTACCATGTGCTTTGTCTGACCACGTGGAGCACCTGGGCTTGTCATGACTTGGCTGTTACTCAGCAGAAGGACAGTGCTAGTTCTAGGAAAGAAATGTTTCAGCTACCATCTAAGAAAAGGACACTTATGATGTGGAAATTATTAGCAATAAATTAGGGGATTGCTACTAATGCTTGTTTAAAAAAAAAGTCTGAGATATTTAAGCCAGAGTACAGCCTTTCCTAACTGTTTTTGATATCAGACTCACTTGAAAGTCTGAAGAAAGCTGTGATCCCTCTTCTCAGAAAAAATGCATGTGTGTCTGCATATCCTTAACTCTCTTGCTGTCTCAGCATATGCATACTTCATACCATACAATTTAAGAGAGTTCATGTTCCCCATGATCAATTGTTTCCTGATCTGAGTTATGTTCCAACATATTTTATAGAAAAAAAATTTTGCAGAGCCCCACTCTTGGGGTAAATTATTTTTTAAAATCATAATTCATCATTTAATAAACTTTTCTCCAACTCCTCCCAGTGGCAGACACTGTTTAGGTATTTGGCAAAGCAGTAGAGAATTAGACAATGAAATTCCTTACTAGCTAGGGGAGAGAGAGGCACTAAGCAAGTAAATAAGAAAATGCCAGTTAATGATAAGTATATAAAGGAAACCCTTCTCTATTCTCTTTTCTACCTTCCTTCCTACTTTCCTTCCTTCTTTTCTCCCCTTCTTTCTTTTTTTCTTTTTTCTTCTTCTTCTTCTTTTTTTTTTTTTTGTAATTAACAGATCTCAAACTATGTTAGGGGTGGAACTATGCCTTGTTAAAACATACATTTGCCCAGCTTCCTTTGCAGTCAGAGATGGCCATGTGATTAGCAGTACAAGTAGCTGGGTGGAGCCCCAGGAAATGCTCTTTAAAGGAAATGACTCTGATTCCCTCTCTTTGGTGCTTCTTCCTCCCTGGAATGGGAACCCGTTTTCTGGAGATGCTGCCACCATCTTGTAGCCATGGGAATACAAGCTGCACCCTGTACTGGAAATAGCAAACCTATGAAAGAAACTTTGACTTTGATGCCTTCCTTGAGCAGATTCATAAGCCCTAGACTCTGAATTTCATGTTATGTGAGAAGAAACACTGTGTTTGGCTTAACCACTATTTGTTAGATTATGTCTTCTATCAGCTGAACACAGTCTTGAGAACAAACCTGAATCCCCAGCTCTTACAATGGGGCTACCTTAGAGGGCTCTCAGTAATCATTTGTAGGATGAATGAATCAAGTCCAAATACAGCACTAAAACCTTGTGCAATTTATGGTTTGAAGGTAATAACAAGATGCAGAACCAGAGAACAGTGATGCTCTGGAGGTCCCCTCACATCACTGTCTTTGTGAACACCTCTCCTGGAGCCTGGATCAGCACAGTGTATGTAGATGCTGCCCCAGGAATGATGCAGTGGAGGGGCACTGTCCAGATCACCCCACATGCACATACATCTCATCTTTTCATGATCATCACATCAATGAAAAAACTTCATCTAAAAGTTCTTGCCAAAGTTCTTTAAAAACTCAAAGAGGTCCAAGAATATCCCAGTCTGAGACATAATATCCAGAAGGGCAATATGGCTCAGATTTTCAATCACAAAGAGGAGGCCACATAACCCATGGAAGGTGGGTGCCTCCTTTTAGCATTTTTTATTGGTAGCCATAGGCATGATTTGCTATCTTTTGATTGTGTAACTACAAGAGACAGAAAAAAAAAATGCATGCCAATGTGTGCCTGGCCTTACTAAAAGTTCAGCAGCTTTCAGTTTAGAGGCCAGCACAGTTTAGTGTACAGAATGGAACTGTGCTCTTCTTTCAGCCATAGCTACCTGTCTATGAAATTAGCACAGCCTGTTTATTCACTCATAAAGCCCTATTCATCTGCAGTAAAACATAAAGCTATTTTGAATTCTAAACATAGCCCTACAAGTGTACGGTTTGTTTTTATTAGGTACTCTTTAAAAGCAATTCTTTCCACCCCCTTAGGGCACCTATGAATATTTGCAAGAAACAGGCTGGTACCCAAGTCACTCAACGAGTTAATCATTTACCTTACAGAGTTAAATGAAAGAAAAGTGTGTGGGAAGAGTGTATAACTAGAATTGTTTATCTTTCTTCCCACTCTCCTACAGTCCCCTTGCCCTTGGATATAAGCTCCACAAGGGCAGGGGTCTTTGTTTTGTTCACCAGCGTAGCCCACACACCTCGAACATTGACCAGCACTCAGTAAATACTTCATGATGAATGAACAAACAAACTAAACAGGAGGCAGCATAACTGTGTCATGCTGAGATAGCAGTGTATAAAAGATTGTTGTTTGAAACGTAAGAATAGACTTTCATCCATAGAACAGAATACTTCCTGTTATAAGTCATGAAATATATAGAATTAATGCTGGAAACATTTTCACAAAACTATCCATGCTGTAAGGCTCACTTTCACCTATACAGGCCCACATTCCTTAAGGCTTGACACAGGGCTGTCCCTCCAAAAAAGACTACAAACTAATTTCTTTCTCTCTCTTTTTGAATCTGTATAATGTTTAGTTTGTACTTCTCTTAAAATTCTCATCCTATTATAAGTCCAATTATAGTTATTTTGGGGATATTTCAATAGACCATGAGTCTGTTTACCCTGACACTCGAAACAACAGCAATAAAATGGACAAAACATATGAAAGAACAATTTTTTTAAGACACAAGAATATGAGACAGTAAAGGACATTGATCCCAAAGGGTTGGGAAGCAAATAAAATTATCCTAGTCAACTGCCTTCCGAGAGTTTCCAGGTCACAGTGCACAGAGGGGAGACCAATGCAGAGCCTGACAGACATCCTGAGCTGAGGGGACATTGCTGAGAGTCTGGGGAGACCAGGTCAGCTAGAGCCACAGGAAAGTGCTGGAGAGGAGAGAGCTACATAAAAGAAAACCCTGGAGATATGTAGAGGGAGCAATTCAGCAAAATACTGAACAGTACCTGTACAAGGGAACTACTCTATGCAGGGGACAGGAGCCCTAAACTAAGAATTAGAGAAACTAGTACCCAGTACTGACTCAGGGCTGGAAAACTGCCTGTTCCCCTCAGCCAAACTGGAAGACATCATAATTCACAGAGCGTTGGTTAGACTACTCAGAAGAGGCTTTACTTAGTAGTGGGGACTAATTAATTAGCCCTCAATTAAGCACAGCTTTGGTCCCATTTAACAAATCTTAAAAGCAAGACCCAAGAGAATCAAATTGTTTCCAAGTAGCATAACTATTCCAGAACAAACCTTAAGAGCACAATAAAAGTAAAATTCACAAGGTCTTGCATCCAATGAAAACTTAGGAGACATGCAGAGAAGCAGAAAAATGTGACCCTTAATGAAGGTTAAAGCCAATCAGTAAAACAGACCTGAAACTAATGAATATGTTAGAAGAGCAGACAAGGACTTTAAAACAGTTGTTATAATTGTACTCCATATGCTGAAAAGTTAAAGACATGGAAGATTTGGTAAAGAGCCAAATAAAACTTCTAGAGATGAAAACTGTTGTCTAGAATGAAAAATAAACTAGATGGGCTCAGTGGACTTTAAGGCATAGCTATATAGAAAATAACCAAAATGGAACTCAAGTGAAAAAAAACTAACAGAGCCTCATGAGCTATGGGAAACTTCAACTGGACAAAGGAGAGAAGAGAGAGAGAGGGCAATAGAAATAGTATTTGAGGAAATAGTGGCCAAACATATTCCAAATTTGATGAAAACTATAAACCTATAGATCCAAGAATCTCAATGAACCCCAATTCAAAGAAATAGGAAGAAAAAAATACTATGGCACTTCAAACCAAATTACTTAAAACTAATGATAAAGAGAAAAATTTAAAAGCAGTGAAAGAAAAGACAATATTAAGTATGGTAAGACAAAGATAAGGATGCTATCAGATTTCTCATTAAAAACAATGAATGAGAAGTCAGTGAAAAAATATCTTTAAAATACTGAAAGAAAAATTTATCAACCTATAATTCTATATCCAGTACAAATATCTTTCAAAAATTAAGGTGAAATAGGAATTTTTTCAGATATAAAAAGTCAAAGGAATTCATCATCAGCCAACCAGCATTACAAGAAATGTTAAAAGTATGTTTAGGCAGAAGGACAATGACACCAGTTGAAAATATAGATCTGTTCAAATGAATGAAAATTGCTGGAAGTGCTGGCTGGATGGATCAATACACAAGGGTTTTGGGGTTTAGTCTTACTATTTAACTCTCTAAAGTATAATTGACTCAACAAAAATAACGATGTAGTAAAGGGGTTTATAACATTTACAACGTATAAAGTAAAATATATGGCATCACTAGAATGAAGATAGAAGAAAGATATGAATATACTATTCTAAGGTCCCTGTATTTTTATAGCTATTTTTGTACCTGAATTATTTTTCCTATTAGAGTATAATCCTTTTATGTTAGGATCTCCATTTATTTTTTAAGAATACATGGTATAAAATAATCTAATATACAATGAATTGGCCTTTTCAGACAAGATTCCTTAATTCTATAAGAATCTTATAGGCAAGTGATTGAGGGATGAAACAGCCAGCTACATGAAATATAGTGCTTTTGCATGTCTGAGGAAAAAGGACTGTTTTCAACATACATCTTCTTTGAGCCAGTGCCCAGACTTATTGCTTCTCTGAGTCTGCTATTTACTCTTAGCCTAAACTGCGTTACCAATGGATCTGGAAAATCCAAAATCTAAAACTGTGGAAATGGGCAAAATAGCAGAAAGAAGCCATTAAAGAAAAGCACTAGCTAATTCATTTGGACCTATATAACCAACTCCTCAGGAAGGAAGAAGAAACAACAGTCTATTATGCATAATTGTCTTGAATGTTTTATTTTTTCATTTATAAAGTAAAAATGAAAATATAAGATGTTTGAAAATTCTCAAATTTTATACATTTTTTAGCGACTTAAGTAAATAATGTCACAGGAGAGTTACATTCAAGGAAAGGAAAACATTTTTTGAAATCAGAAGTTCTCTTAGTTATACTCAAATGGAAAACTCAAAGGAAATATCAAAATTAATGGAATGAAAATAAACATTATAATTGCATAATATTTCTTTGTTAATTGGAAATGCATTATCTGTGGTTGCTAATGATGTGACAAGCTTTTTAAAGGACCAAAGGGGAAAAAATCTAAATTGGTTTTTGGTTAGAATAACCTAACATCTGGAGTTCCCCTTGTGGCTCAGCAGAAACGAATCCGACTAGGAACCATGAGGTTACAGTTTCATTCCCTGGCCTTGCTCAGTGGGTTATGGATCCAGCGTTGCTGTGAGCTGTGGTGTAGGTCTCAGATGCGACTAGGATCCTGTGTTGCTGTGGTGTAGGCTGGCATCTGCGGCTCTGATTTGACCCTTAGCCTGGGAACCTCCATCTGCTGTGAGTGCAAACCCTAAAAAAAAAAAAGGGGGGGGGGAGAAAAGAATAACCTACCATCTTTTGTCACCATGAAATTAAACCAAGGATAATAACTCTTTAATACAGATTCCACATCTTGAGACTGTTGTTCATGATTCAGAAATAAGGGAACAGAGTGTACAGGGCAAGTGTGGTTTCTTACTCATTAAATGGAGGATGGATGGTATGGTGGGTTGAATGGTGGCGGCTCCTCCCTCCCAAAGATATGTCCACATTAAATCCCAGGAACCTATGGGTATTAATTTATTTGGCAAAATAGTCTTTGCAAATGTAATTAAAATAAGGATCTCGAGGAGACCATCCTGGATTATTAGAGTATACTCTAAATCCAATGACAGGTATCCTTATAAGAAAAACCAGAAGGGTATTTAACACAGACAAAAGAGGAGAAGACACAGAGAAGGCCACGTGGTGATGGAGGCAGAGATAGAATTAGGCTGCCACAAACTAAGGAGAGCCACCAGAAGCTGGAAGAGGCAAGGAAGAATACTCCCCTAGAGCTTTCAGAAGAAACAACCCTGACTCCTTGATTTTAGGCTTCCAGCCACCAAAACTGTGAGAGAATCAATTTGTGTTGTTTTAACCCACAAAGTTGGTGGTCATTCGTTAAGGCAGTCCTAGAAAATTAACACAGGGTATAGTTTAACCGGTAAAACTTGTTTCTCTTAAGGGTTGCTCCTTAGAGGGAATTTTCACCGACTCTTCCCTAGCCAATGAATAGATGAAAATTCTTGAGTAAGACTTAATTTTCAAGGGATGATATGTCATTTTGTTGATTCAGAGTTAAGTATTGCCTGCAGTGTACAGCGGCTTAAATTTGCAAATTTTGGAATTTTTCTAATGGATTGATTGACGATTACTTTTGTTCCCTGAGGATTCAATTATTTTCTGTAGTAGTTTATGAGAAATGGAAACTTGTTCTTATCAAGTCCACAATCAGATTTCTCCAGTTTTCCACAATGTCCATTATATAGCTTTGAGTAAATAAGTGGAAAAGAAAATTTAGTTACAATGAAATTTAGGCAACTATTTGACCAGCAGGACTCCTTATGCCACAGATCTGATTTACCTGAATCACAGCGCAAAACTCACAATGCCTGTTGCACTATCATTTTTAACCATGCTATAACTTAAAGTTGTTGCTATTTAGGGTTTTATAGGTGAGTGGTCAGGGTGAGAGGTGTTTTTAAGAATTGCTTTTGAAGAGTAACTAGGCAGCACATATCAAGGAACTTCAAAGTGTCCTTGACTTTGACCGCTGAATCCACCTCTGTATATCTATCCCAGTAAAATAACCCTAAATTTAAAAAGTAGTTATAAATGCAATGATATTCATTATGGAATTACTTAAATTACATATTACAGTATGTTATTAATAACTTTAGTTGTGGATTGGTTTAAAAATTCTGTGTCACGTGGGATATCATGCAATCATTAAATAAAATGTGATACCCTTTTTTTTTTTTTTTTTTTTTGCTTCTTAGGGCCAAACCTATAGCATATGGAAGTTCCCAGGCTAGGGGTCAAATCAGAGCTACAGCTGCTGGCCTAAGCTATGGCCACAGTAACGCAGGATCCAAGCTGCCTTGGCGACCTACACCACAGTCATGGCAATGCCGGATCCTTAACCCACTGAGCGAGGCCAGGTATCAAACCCGCATCCTCATGGATACTAGTTGGATTCATTAACCACCGAGCCACAAAGGGAACTCCTAAAATGTGATACCTATGAAGACTATATTAACATTGAGTAATCTTTTAATACTATGTAAGAGCAGTCTGCAACAATAAATTTAGTATGATTAAAGCAATGTTTGGAGTTCCCACTGTGCCATCCACAGGCGATCCAGATATTAAAGTTAACAGATACAGACTTTAAAATAACTTTGATAGAATATTCAAGAACATAGAGAAAACCATATCTATAAAAAGGAAAATTTGTTACTCATTTAAAGAATTGTAATCTAAATGAAGAATAAAATAAAAATTCTAAAACCAAAGTAGATTGCCATTATCATAACAGCATTATATTAAAAAAAACTCCCTGCTGGATGTGAGCTTAGATAAAAAAGATAAAACTTTATGTAACTGAATAACAATCTCCCCTACTCCTGGTATGTATTTGCATCTAGGGATTGATACACAGGCTAAGAAGACTTCTAGAAACATAGCTACAGTGGAGGTTCTGATATAAGCAGTTATATACTAATGAACTGAAGCAATTGTAAGGAGGCTAGGCGGAGACAGGATGAGGCTTCAAGGAGAGTGATACTGCTGAGGGTGCTCAGACGAGGCAGCAGAGAGAAATCTCCACCTCAAATTATTTTAATACAGCCTGCTGCAATAGGCAGCAATGTTGTTAGGCGATTTAAGGCAATGTGGCAATACTGAAATAATAGTCAACATATACACTCTCCAAACCACTGGTCCTTAAAGTAGGATGCAAGCGGTCTGGGAGTACATATACAGTCTGTAGAGTTTTCAGGAAGGGAATGCTAAAACTTATATTCAACTTATCTTTGGAAAGCCTATATATTTTTACTATGTTCATAGGGTATTGGTATGTGGAACATACACACTTGTAAATAGATATACATTGTTTGCGGGTGGGTTAGGTTTTTCTTTTTTTTAATTGTTGGCCAAAAGTTTGGAGACCATTTCTCTTCATTTACTAAACTTCCCGTTGTTTCTGCTCTATCATGATTCAAATCCCTACACAGTTGGTTCATATCTGGATTTGTAGTTTCATTTGCTTACCTCGGTTTTCTCCATCTGTAATTTCTTAGAACCCAGGTGTTTCCTGAACCAGAATAAAATGACAATCTTAATTTGCAAAAAAGAGAAGAAGTTTTCTCAAATTTAGATGTCATTCTATTGGACATTTTTATTAAAACTTTACCTATTGCTGTTGTTTTCCAGAGTCCTAGTAAATAATAAAACAGATGAATAGGTAAGTAGAAAATTAGTAAAAAGGAACCATAAGGTATAGGTTTTATTTAGCTTGTCTTATTTTTTTAATAGATACATGCTCTTAGCTATTATTTTTTTTAACTTGCAGCTTTATAGTACACTCATATTTTTTGTTATTACCTTGTATGATGGAATTAAACTTACCAGCATAGTAAGGTTCCTTAAGGGCACTGGACCCCAAGATATGCTGATGCCTGGAAACACTTGAGAAGCATCATTTTATTTCATGGCTTTGATAGCCGGTATCTTTTTTTTTTTTTTTTTTTTTGCTTTTTAGGGCCTTACATGCAGCATATGGAAGTTCCCAGGTTAGGGGTCAAATCGGAGCTACAGCTGCCAGGGCCTGCACCACAACCACAGCAATGCCAGATCCAAGCCACATCTGCGACCTGTACCACAGCTCATGGCAATGCTGGATCCTTAACCCACTGAGTGAGGCCAGGGACTGAACCCGCATCCTCATGGACACTAGTCAGATTGATTTCCACTGAGCCACAATGGGAACTCAGTATATTTTAATAACACTTGGAAGAGTAACTTTTTCAGCTGACATAAATTTTGTTTCTACATAAATAAATTGATAGCTGTAAGGGCCGATTTTGAGAATAGGGTAGGAAATAAAGGCTGCAGGTAGCTGAGGAAGAGAAGGCCTGCTAGGAGGTGTGGCAGTCCTTCTACCTCCCAGCTTGCCTGGTAGGCCTTGCATCTTAAAATCTTACACAAGTTGAAAGAAAACTCAGAGGTCATTTAGCAAAACCATGACTAGGGCAGGGTGGGGGTAACCAGGACAGAGGACTTTCAGTTTTAAAACCAGGAAAGTCCCAGCAAACTTCATGCAAACTCCTACCTTCTGCATAGGTCCTTTCCTACATGACAAACAAAAGCTATAATTGTTCCCACTTTACAGATGAGGCCTGTATCAGCTAAACATCTGTTAGAATAATCTCAGTGATCTCAGTGATGGGAAGCTAGCTAACGGGTCTGGTGGAGGCTTCTTCCTGAAATGGACATATCTTCCATCATTTACTTGTGTTGTTCTTTTCTTACGTTACAATTTTTAAGTCTAGGAAACCAACTTGCTTGAGAGAGCAAAAATCAAAAATAACCCTATCCCTTCACTCTTCAGCTCATTATACATAATCATTTTATTTCAACCCAGCATTTAAGAACTGTGTTAGGCTCCAAAGGGGATATGATCAAAGAACACGGGCCAATGAACAAATCTATAAAGAAGATTTGATAAATATATCTAAAAATGGTCGCCCAAGATAAGAGTCTCTATTGGAATAAAAGTGTAATTTGAAATGCATATGGGAAATAGAAGTGCAGATAATTAAATCTAGGCTATGGCGAGTTATTTCCTACAGTGTTTCTGATCAGTCAGACTTGACAAGTTAATTCAAATTGGCTTGATTATATGGCCATCTTTAGCTAAAAGATTCAATGACAAACTGATCAAAGAGAAAAAAATTATACCATAAAAATAGTATTATAAAGATAATTTCAGGAGTTCCCATCGTGGCACAGCAGAAACGAATCCGATAGGAACCATGAGGTTGTGGGTTCGATCTCTGGCATCGTTCAGTGGGTTAACTATCTGGCGTTGCCCTGAGCTGTGGTGTAAGTTTCAGATGCAGCTTGGATCTGGCGTTGCTGTGGCTCTGGCATAGGTCAGTAGCTACAGCTCCGATTAGACCCCTAGCCTGGGAACCTCCATATGCCGTGAGTGCGGCCCTAAAAAGACACACACACACAAAAAATGTTAATTTCAAGGGGTAGGAAAAAATCAAGGGAAGCCACAGTTTCAATTGTAATCCATATTTACTGTCATTATTAATAAGGAGATAAATCCCATTATAATTAAATGTGCATAAGGTGCTAAATTTAGTAGCTGTGAAATAGTATTGCAACACAGAATAAAAGGGAAACATGGAATAATTTTTGCAAGACAAAGTAAAGAAAAGAGGTTAGAGTTAATATTAGAAATACAATTGATTTAGCTGGAGTGAACAAGCAAATTACTTAATACTAGCCTGGAATGTGCTTTAAGATAAAAGTAATTTTTTTCTTTTCCCTCCTTTTTGAGATTAGGTTTCTGCACAGGCCAAATACACCAGATGACTGTGAAATTTTCACTTTAATTTGCATGCCTAAGTATAATTCTGCATTAGAAATGAGAACGGAATTAAATGTAACTGATAAAGTGTAAGGGAATATATCTTGGTTAAAGAATGAAATTAATTATCAGAAATTAAAGCATAAATACTCTGTCAATAAAAAAATTAAGTTTATATCATAATTATCAGATTTTTCTTAATTCTACCAATAGTTTTATAATATCAGTTTAACCCAATTTCTGGATTTTTTTCAATACAACAGATTGTTTAACTGATGAGTCTAAATTTATCAGGTGCTTTGGAATTTTGTGTGCATGAACTTGAAATCTGAAGCCAAAACCCACAAAATAACATAACATGCACGTAGCCAGTAAATAGCATATTAGTTTTGTACTTGTCTTGGAATTATTTTATATGATGGTTATCACTAGTGCTGGGTATTTTTGAAATCCTGTAATTTTTAGCAAAGATATATCTACATGTGACTCTGGTTCCTGAAATTTTAGACAGTCATGGACCAAAATTATATGCAGTTTTAAAATAAAATAATAAAATTGGGATAACATGATGTTTTACATACACAGAAAATTTCAGACAATGGATTTTTATTTTGATTAAAAGTGCTTTAATTCTTAAAAAATGCCTCTTGGTTTGAGTATCAAGAATTTAAAAAAAAAGTATACTATCATCATTTCTACACTATTTAAAGTGCACCTGAAAAACCAGCCTCTCATTTTGTTTGTATTTTGGCTGCATCCGTAGCATGTGGAAGTTCCCAAGCCAGGGATCAGATCCACCTCAAAGCAGCAACCCGAGCCGCTGTAGTGACAACACCAGATCCTTAACCTGCTGTGCTACAAAGGAAAAAATCAAAACCAGTCTATCTTACAGTATCTTCCTAAGAGTAAAGATAGTGAATAATATAGTCAAGAATAAATAAAGTAATAAGTTTTAAGGTAAAGAAGAACTAGGAATGTAATGTACAACATAAGTATAATTAATATTGTACATTTTATGTGAAAGTTGTAATGACAGTAAATCCTGAGTTCTCATCACACAGAGTATTTTTTCTATTTTTTAAAATTCTGTATATGAGTTATAGATGTTCACTAAATTTATTATAATTATTTCAAGATGTATGTAAATCAAATCATTATGCTGTACAACTTAAACATACAATGCTGTATGTCAATTGTATCTTAATAAAACTGAAAGAGGAGTTCCTACTGTGGTGTGTCGGGTTAAGGATCCTGCATTGTCTCTGTGACAGTGTGGGTTTGATCCCTGGGAAGTTCCATATGCCACAGGTACAAAAAAAAAAAAAACCTTTAGAACAGGTTAAAAAAAAAATAAGTAGACTACGTAAAGAGAGTACATAATGTTACCTATTATGATTGGTTAGCCTAGGAAATAAGAGATCAGACAGAACTTCTCAGGACTGCTTAATTTATACTTCTGGTCTTGTTTTTGTTGAATACACCTGATCTCTGTTATCCCTCAGAGTTTTTTTCCTTTTTTTTCTTTTTTGCCATTCCTGTGGCATGCAGAAGTTCTTAGGCCAAGAATGGAACCTGAGCCACAGCAGTGACAATGTTGGATCCTTAACTGCTGGGCTACCAGGGAATGGGTAAAATTAAAAAGACAAAAAACAAGCAAACAACCTCATTAATCTCCCTTTGGTCTTCTTTCTTGATTATATTTCAGTACTGTAAAGGAGAAGACTGTGTTGATTCTCTACTTCTTTCCATAGGAACTTTATTTTTTTCTCTTTTGTTGAAAATGAGAAATTAATCTCCACAAGCTAAAGCAGGATTTTAGGAAGAAGATATGGTCAGTTGCCTTCAGGTTCTTTATACAAGGCTCTGATTGTTCTCTTTGGCATTTTTGCTATCAGAATTATTCTGTATATCAACAGAGCTTATCTTAGCAAAATAATTTTGACTTTAAGAATAAATCAGGGATGCTAAGGAATGTCATAATGTTGACATGTCTGTGAAAGGTTTTATCTAGAAACTACGATATCTTTTTTTTTTTTGCTTTTTAGGGCCTCACCCGCAGCATATGGAGGTTCCCAGGCTAGGGGTCGGAGCTACAGCTGCCGGCCTATGCCACAGTCACAGCCATGCCAGATCGGAGCCACGTCTGCGAGCTGCACCACAGCTCATGGCAACACCAGATCCTTAACCCACTGAGCAAGGCCAGGGATCAAACCCACAACCTCTTGGTTTCTAGTCGGATTCGTTAACCGCTGCACCACGAAGGGAACTTCTAGAAACTAAGGTATCTTTTTTAAGAAATGGGGGCACATTGTGGCTCAGCGAGTTAAGATCCCAGCTAGTATCCATGAGTATGCAGTTTTCGATCCCTGGCCTCACTCATTGGGTTAAGGATCCCGTATTGCCACAAGCTGTGGTGTGGTTTGCAGATGTGGCTTGGATAGAGTGTTGCTGTGGGTGTGTTGTAGGCCAAGGGGCTGCAGCTCCTATTGGACTTCTAGCCCAGGAACTTCTATATGCCAAAGGTGTGGTCCTAAAAAAAAAGAAAAAGATGAGGGGAGCAAAAATAAATGTAATTATAATTCATCACATAATATCTAAACCTAGTTATTGTAAATCTTTCACCATAAGATTATGATGTATGTGTATATCAATCACGGGAATTCATCCTTCCTTATATATGCAGCATTACATCTTAGGGAGAATTGAAGAATTCTTTTCAACCATACATGGGTAGTTAAAATTCTCTCTCTTCAACACTATGAGAAAGTATATTGTCTTAAAAATTAAAAATGGCCGGAGTTCCCTGGTTGTACAGTGGGTTGAGGATCCAGCGTTATCACTGCTCTGGCTCTGATCAGTGCTGTAGCATCGATTTGATTCCTGGTCCATGAGCATGTTGCAGGTGAGGCCAAACGAACCAGTTAGAAATGGCAAATTCCCCTTCAAATCTCTAAATCTGTTCTACTGGTTTTAAAAACTAAACTAGGTTGATTTACACTTACTCAGTTTTAGATAAATAACTAAATATGGATAATCAGTACGTTATTCATGAACACAGGTATTGACTAATTCATAAATTCAACCAATGAATGTGGGTAAGATTTTTTTTATTTTAAATAACCCCTCCATCAGAACTGTTATTTCTTGCATTTAAATCTCAGATGAACTCTGAAAATCATTTACAAAAATATATTCTTAAACTTAAGCACAGTATAAAACTATAGACTATGACAGCCAATATATGCAGCTATACTTCCAAATATCAATTACAAAACAAAATAAGCAATAGACAAGTCATTTTAAAGAAACTTAAAGTTCATTGTTAATATTCTGGTTTCTTATTCAGTTCAGATATTTTATCAGACTAAGACATATATTTTAACAAAACATATAAACTAACAGGAATTTAGGAGTAAATTGTGGGTTTTTTTTTTTTTTTGCCTTATTTGTGCTGCACTTGCAGCATATGGAGGTTCCCAGGCTAGGGGTCTAACAGGAGCTGTAGCTGCCGGCCTTCGCCACAGCCACAGCAACGCGGGATCCGAGCTGCGTCTGCAACCTACACCACAGCTCACAGCAACTCCGGATCCTTAACCCACTGAGCAAGGCCAGGGATCGAACCCGCAACCTCATTGTTCTTAGTCGGATTCGTTAACCAGTGAGCCACGAAGGGAACTCCAGGGGTAAATTGTTTTTGACATGATTCCCATAAATGGTCATTTAACTCCTATTATACAAACCACAGGTGGTTACACTTCCTGAAACAAACTTTCAAGTAAGCTCATCATATGGTGGAAGGCCAAATCTTTAAACTCGTGTCTCTGAAATAAATTCAAGTGTAGTATCTTTGTAAGATTTGGAATTTCTTTTGGTATAGTTGATTTGTTATACTTTTGCACAATACTCAGTAGGTATTTACTGCCTAGGTACTGTGTGCCAAACTCAGGACTATTTATAATAGAGGTAAAGAAGTCTGAACTAAACAACAACCAATTACTTAACTTAAAGGCCTCAGTTTGCTAATAGAGAAGAAAGATATCAACTGGGTGTTGTTCTAAGCATTTCTGATACACATTTCTTTGAATCTTTGCAATAATCTATGCAATAGGTAACCCTTAGCACAGGTGAAGAAACTGGCTCAGGGAAACTCAGTAACTTGTGAAGAGCACCCAATTAGTGACTGGCAGGACCAGGAATAGAGCCCATCATTGCATGGCTTTAGGCCTGTGCTTTAATAGCCCACTAAAAGACTGTGGTGCTGCAACTCAGGGAAAAGATGGTGAACTCTAGGGTGGGTTGGGAACTGGTGTCACAAAGGGGGTGATATTTCAAGTGCATGTCTATATAAGTTGTGTTCAGGCAGTTGTGGCACGGAGAAAAGGTTGGGTAGGAGGGATAGCACAGTTAAGTATGTTACAGGCAGGTCCTGTGTAGCAGGTCCAAAGATGTGAAAGAAAATGGTATGTTTGCTAAAATGCTGATGGTAAGAAGAATGCCTAGGGTGGGATATGATGCTACATAGGTTTGTAGGTGTGCTCTGCAGGGGCCTTCCTTGTGTACTATCTAGAGTCTGTCCTTTAGGAGTGGAGTGGAAAGGCCTTAAACGATTTTAAGCAGAGTGAGTTAGACTTGTCCTTTAAGGGGTAACTCTGTCAAAGAGATTTGGAAGAAGCTGGATTGGAGGGTGGGTGGTGAGGGCTTGGTGGCTGTGGTTGTGCTGGTTGTGGGGAAACTGGAGGCAGGGAGCCCACTGCCTTGTTCTCTGCGAGAGGGTCAGACAATGAGAGACTAAAAGCAATGGAAGGGGAGTAGAGAGATATGACAGATATGAGACATACCTTAAAATATTGATTGTCGGTTGAATGTGGAGAGGAAAGAAGGTGAGTGAGAGGGAGGAATCGGTATGGGATAATCCTCAGATTCCTAAATTAGGGAGTAGGAAGGGGGATGCCCATTCCCTGATGGGACTCTAGAAGTGGCCGTGGGGAAGTAATGAGTTCAGGTTCAGAGGTAATGAGCTTGGGGTGACGGTGAGTCAGGCCCCCGGGGAGACCATCAAGTCGGGGAGGGACATAGCTGGGATATCACTCTGTCATGAATGGTCTCACTCAGTAGCCACACTTTACTTTTTATCCTTACCCTGCCTTGCCTATAAGTCACCAAGCCCTGTCAATTCTACCTCCTTAATATTTCCTTAATTTCCATTTACGTAAATCTCTGGATCGGTCATTTGGATTAGTGGTGCAATGCCAAATATCTGTGAACACCTTAGCATTTCTACAAGACCCCTCAAAACCAGACACTCTTCAGCTTTATCCCTCTTGATAGTACTCCATGTAGAGCCTACACTCCAGCCATATGGAAGCAGCTGAAGTTCCCAAGAGAATGTGTTCTCTCTGGATTCTGCATCCAAGCACAGACACATGTCTCCAACCCCAGCTCTTATCTCTGGCTGCACACCAGGGAGAGGCAGTGATAAGTAAGACAAGACTGACTGTCCAGGAGTGGCTAGTAGACAATCAGAAAATTGTGGCTCAACTAGTCATATTTATGTCCCTCCTTCCAGGCTCACTGACAGCAAAAACCAGGTCCCAGGATATTCATTTAAATTAAGTTAGCGATCCTATTGCAGAGAATCTGGTGGGTTACTTAATCATCACATTAAGATAGATGTTTCAAGTACTCATGTTGTTTTATCCTACTGAGAACTGAGGCATCATTGTTAAGATAAAAAAATTGGTTGAATGCTGCAATAAATATTTACAAAAAAGTATCTGTGTGTCAATTTCTCTTATTCTTGCCTGTTTCTCACTACTCTAGTAGACCAAATGTATGGAACAATCAGTAGCTGAGAGTGAGACTGGAATTAGTGAAAATATAAGAGTAGTTCTATTATGTACCCCACAATACATAAGATACATGTAAAAAGTTAAAGGCGCTTGCTTCATTATGAAGGAAACTATAAGTAAGGAAAACAAAATGTATAATAAAATGTTCTGCTTTACGCTCAGAGTCCTAAAAATGTCTTGGCTGTAGATTGGATTATCTGCAATTGCTTCATCACCATCCAATACATACAAAGTGAAATTGCTTATGGGCAGAAAGAGACTTTAAAATGTCATCTAGTAAAGGCAACGTTTTATTCAGGACAGACCAAAAACACTTATAATTTACTTCATGTTTAAGTATCCAGTTCAGAATAAGCCAAAATTATCCCAGAGAATTGTTTAAAAACAGACTGAGAGTTGTTTGAACTGTCATCACCCCCCGATTTGGAAGATAAACATTTTTCTTGTCGATTTCTTTTTCAAGGAAGACAAAAGTAAATAGTGTGCAACCCAAATCTTGCTTAACAGAATGATTTATCTTCACGGAGTTTCCATTGTGGTTCAGCAGGTAAAGAACTAGTACGTGACACCGCAGGTTCCACCAATGGCCCCACTCGGTGGGTTAAGAATCTAGCGAATCTGAGCTGTGGTGTAGGCTGGTGGGAACAGTTTCAATTAGACCCCTAGCCTGGGAACTTCCATGTGTCCCGAATGCAGCCTCAAAAGAAAAAAAAAAAAATTATCTTCAGGCCTACTAACCGTTGATAGGAACACATTTGTTTTTTCTAGTTGCTCCAGGTTTATTCATCTTTCTGAACCTAAATTCTGAAAGGAATAGAACTTTAAGACCTCAGACGATGGCAGCCATCCCACTACAGATGAATTTTGGCTCAGACTGAAGGTAAACCACTCAATCCCTTTGTGCCTGTTTTCCTTATCTCTGTAGTGAGGACTGGTGAAGGGATTAGGTGAGATTATATGGACTTTGGAACAGTGCCTGACATATAGGAAACCCTCAACTTATGTGAGTTTCCCTCAGGGTGCCACTTGGCCGGTCTGTCTAAATATTAGCATAATATAAATGGCATCAGAACGTGAAGGGCAGGGGCCACTTGCAGGATTCTTCCACGAGAGCCACTTGCAGTAGCCTTCAGGGAGTTAGCAAATAAGGCTGGAAAAGGAAAGGCAAGCGCGCCCGCGGTCGGCGCGCGATTTCCCGCCGCTCGCGCGTCCCAGGCGGCGGGCGGGCTCCGGGGGCGCCCGGGCCGCGGCGGCGGTGGCGGCGGCGGCGGCGGCGCGAGCGGCGCCTCCGGGCCGGTGAATCATCCCGGCAGACACCGAGAGCCGCGGCAGCAGAGAGCAGCGCCGAAAAATGGCTGAAACGGGCACGGGCTTTCTGGAGCAGCTCAAATCCTGCATAGTTTGGTCTTGGACTTATCTCTGGACCGTGTGGTTTTTCATCGTCCTCTTCCTCGTCTACATCCTACGGGTGCCCTTGAAAATCAACGACAACTTGAGCACAGGTAAGGCCGGACACCCGGGCCCGCGACACCCGCCCCTCCCCCGCCCCGGAAAGTTAGTGCAACTCACACGGGGCCGCGGCCGGCGGGAGACGGCCGGGCGCGCGCTCGGGGACGCGCCGGGGCCCGCGCACGGGACGCCAGGGGCCACCCGCCGAGGACACGGCGCCTCAGCTGGCGGGTTTGGGCTGCGGAGTCGACGGGGCATGCGGGGGTGGCCGGCGGCCTTCGTGCCCCGCGACCCCGCGGAGGTGGGCCTGGCCCGCGGCGATGGCTCCCCGGTCGGAGGTGCTCGTCGGCGGGCCACGGAGGAGACAGAGGTCGTCAGCCAAGGAGTCCCTTCAGACGCCGCCTTGGCGGTCTGCGCGTGAACCCCAGGGCTCCTCAGAGTTGGACCGCGTCCTTCCTCACACGCTGTCGGTCGCGGGTGCCCAACGTCCGAAGTGTAGGCGTCCTTCCCCGTCTCGGTGCTGCTCGGCCCGGCCGGTCGCGGGCGCCCCCATGAGGGTGCTGCCCGGGGGTTCCCAGCGGCGAAACCCCCCAAAAGGGGCCGGGACTGCCTCGGCGGGCGCCCTCCGGGGGCCTGCATTTGGGTGCTGGGGGTTGCAGGGGGGAGCGGCGTCTCTCTCATTTAGACTGGGAGAGGGATTCTCGAAGGTACTGTCAGGGTTAGGGATGACGTGTCAGGTTACCGGAGGGAATGTCAAAGGGACAAAAGGAGAGACAGGAAATCTGGAATTTGTGATGGTTTTAAATGGTCTCTACCCGTCTTTTTCCTTTCTCCCCACCTACCTGAGGCTTTGGTAAAAAGCCTTGTTCAGAATGTTAGATAAAGCTCCTCGTGCTGAGAAGCGAGCTCCGCACGTCTCGTATGTATCCAGGGTTGTAAGTGCAGAAGGTAATTAGGAAAGGATCTTAAACTTGCAGCCAGCCAGCTGAATCATTAAAAAGCAACCACAAAGAAAACTCACACCAATAGTAAACTTCAGAGACAAATAAAAAGCACAAAGTCTATTTTGCAGGAAGGGTTATAGTTCCTCTTGAAATCTGGAAATAGTGGAACTCGTTAGCAAGGTTTTTTTCTTTTCTTTTTAAAAATTTCACAGTAGTTTGGGAAATTATTAGTCTTCATTGTGTATATGCGAGCACACACACACACACATTTTACCTAGTATGTGATTTACATACTCTTGAGGATTGGGGTCTGGAAATGCATTTCTCCTGTGTGTTGTTAACTACGCTACCACGATTTTAGAACACTTGAGATAGTGTACTCATTTGGTTAGGTACTTGTGCTTTTTAATACAAAACCTCAGACACCTCTGTTACTTTAACTAGAACTCATGTTTATATTTACATTTGTGTCATAGTGTCCTTTGCGATGGTATTCCCGGGGTGCAGATAGGGTTCTGTTCCCTAGAGTCCTCTTACCAGTTTTATAGGAGCTGCACAGCCCTTGGATTCAGTCATCCCAGTTAATGGCTTTCTGGCTTTTCATCTTTTAGAGTGGCTGCTTATCACAATGCTGTCTTCCTTGCTTTTGGCAAATATATCCCCTAGTCCTAAAGTCCTATAATTTTAAGAAGGTGCTTGAATATATGTGGTGATGGAGTTATATTTATTGTTAAGTGGTTTTGTTTTTCACCCCAAAAATTCATTTTCACAGTTTAAAATGTGAATGTTTCTCATTTAATACACATTTAAAAATTTTATTTAAGAACACAGCTTTGTAATACTACATTTTCTTAAAGTAGGTTAAATAATCATCTGTGTGTATATGTGTGCATGTTCTCATAAGTGCCACATACCAATGCTTTCTACAGAACAGGCAAGAAACAAAATTCCTATTGGGAAGAAATAGGAATATAGGAAGAAAATTGTTAGGTCCTCTCCCAGCAACTTTAAATCTAGCACTTCTTACAAACACCTTTGTTAATTTGCACAGTGTCATTTCTCATTCGGGATTATAAGTATAGGGAAAATATGAAGATGAGCAGGCCATCTGGGCTGAATTTATCAGACACGTGATAGAGGGAACCTGAGATTACTTACCCCAGTGAAACAGGACTTCTGTTTTCAGTGAGGTTTTGTGTACATTTTAGTCATAAAGGAGAAGCTTACTGAGAGCCCTTGTCTCCCTGCTATTTCTGTGAGAAGGTAGAGGGAGAAGGGGACATTGGACCCACCTGTGGTAGAACTTACTCTTGCAGGGAAATCTGAATGGGTTCTAATGGGATTAATTTTGCTGCTCCTAAACCCTGAGGTGCTTGTTCTTCCTGTGACAGTGAAAGCACATGTCTCTGGAGAGGCTGCTGAATCTAGAGCTGCTTTAAAGGAGGTGTGGGTGGCAGAGGCCTCCTTCTTCAGGGAAGCCGACATCATTACAGTGAGGAGATCCGTGAGGCAGCCAGGAGCCAGGGCTTCCATGTCGCAGGCCCAGCTCTGTACCTGAAGGTTGTGAAAATCTAGTAAAAATGCTCCTGAGTTGTTTTGGTGTCTTATTGGCAGGTTCTTCTCAATAGCTTGATTATGTGTGAGCAACTTTAATATCTCTAGCCTCATTTGATCATATTTTGTGGCAAATGTGCTTAACCCTATCCAATTTTTTTTTTTTTTTTTGTCTTTTTAGGACCACACCCGCGGCAAACGGAGGTTGCCAGGCTAGGGGTTGAATGAATTGTAGCTACTGCTGCTGGCCTACACCACAGCCACAGCAATACAGGATCAGAACCGCTTTTGCGACCTACAACACAGCTCATGGCAATGCCAGATCCTTAACCCACTGAGCGAGGCCAGGGATCAAACCTGCAACCTCATGGTTCCTAGTTGGATTTGTTTCTGTTGCACCGCAAGGGGAACTCCCCAAAAATATTCTTGAATGCCTCCTAGGCGTAGGGCACTGTGACTGGTGCTAAGATGGAAAATATATACAGGTCTGTAAAACTCAGGGTAAACAGGGAGTTTACAACGTGGTCCAACTTCCCCAAATGCAAAGTGGACTGGGACATGGCAACGGGAGCTTCCTTGAACTGAGTTTTGGGGGATATTCTGAGTTAAGGACACAGGGGCATGGACCTGAGTTAAGGACATAGAGGGGCAAACCTCCCAAATGACGGAACATGTGAAAGTGAAGGTCAGATTCAGAAAACTGAATCAGGTAGAATTAAAAAAAAGAAAGACTTTAATGATCTTTGCGGCTCTTGTACGGTATATAGTTTTCCAAACCAAAATGCCTTTAGTGGTGTTTCTTGGTTTCATTGTTCTGCTTCCCTACTCCTACCATCAGGGTTTACTTGACTGTCATTGCATTGAGCCTGTACCATTTAGGGATAAAGTTAAAAAAGTTCATGGTATTCTGTTAGACTACACAGAGAAAACTTTACATGGGCAACCGAATCTTGTTTTTTTTTAATTTAAAATTTAATTTTTTAAATTAAGGTAAACTTGATATATATGTTATAGGTGTACAATATAGTAATTCACAATTTTTAAAGGTCATACTCTGTTTACAGTTATAAAAAACTTGGCTATATTCTCTGTGTTGTATAATGTATCCTTATGGCTCATTTAATGCATAATAGTTTGTACCTCCTAAAGCCCTACCCATATCTTGCTCCTCTCCCCTCCCACTGGTAACCACTGCTTTGTTCTCTATGAGTCTGCCTTTTTTTTTTTTCTGCACCCGAGACATGTCGAAGTTCCCAGGCCAGGAAATGAACCTGTGCCACAGCAGTGACCCAGTCTTCTGCAATGACAGTGCCAGATCCTTAACTGGCTGTGCTGAAAGAGAACTCCACCCCTGCTTCTTTTTTTTGTTGTTGTTGTGTTCACTATTTTGTATTTTTTAGATTCCACATATAAGTGTTATAATACAGTACTTGTCTTTCTCTGTCTGACTTATTTCACTTAGCATAGTACCTTCCAAGTCCATCCATGTTGTTGCTAATAGAAAAATGACATTCTTTTTTGTGGGTGAGTAGTATTCCATTGTATATATATAAACCATATCTTTATCCACTCACATGTTGATGGACCCTTAGGCTGCTTCCATATCTTGGCAATTGTAAATAATGCTGGTATGAACATTGGAGTACACATATATTTTTGAATTAGTATTTTTGTTTTTTTTTTGGATATATATCCAGGAGTGGAATTACTGGATCACATGATAGTTTTATTTTTAGTTTTTTGAGGAACTTCTGTATTGTTTTCCATAGCGTGGTTGTACCAACCTATATTCCCATCAACGGTGTACAAGGACTCCCTTTTCTCCACATCCTTGCCAACATTTGTTATTTGTGTTCTTTTTGGTAATAGCCGTTCTGAAGGTGTGAGGTGAGATCTCATTGTGGTTTTGATTTGCATTTCCCTGATGATTAGTGATGTTGAGAATCTTTTCATGTGCCTGTTTGCTCTCTGCATTTCTTCTTTGGAAAAATGTCTGTTCAGGTATTTTGCCCATTTTTTAATCATTTTTTTGATGTTAAGTTTATGAGTTGTTTGTATGTTTTGAATATTAATTATGTATCATATTGTTTGCAAATATTTATTCCTATTCGGATGATTTCTTTTTGTTTTGTTGATTGTTTCCTGTGCTGTACAAAAGCTTTTGAATTTAATTGGGTCCCATTTGTTTATTTTTGCTTTTATTCCCTTTGCTTTAGGAGACAGATCCAAAAAAATATTGTTACAGTTTATATCAAAGAGTGTTCTGCCTGTATTTTCCTCTAGGAATTTTATGGTTTTGGTCTTACATTTAGGTCTTTAATCCTTTTGAACTTGTATGTGATTTTAGAGAATGTTCTGATTTCATTCTTTTACATGTAGCTGTTCAGTTTGCCAAACACTGTTTATCGAAGAGACTATCTTTTGTCCATTATATATTTTTGCCTCTTTTGTTGTAGATTAATTGATCATAAGCATGTGGGCTTATTTCTGGGCTTACTGTCGTGTTCCATTGATCTGTGTCTTTTTTGGAGCTAGTCCCATACTTTTTGATTACTGTAGCTTTGTGGTATAGTTTGAAGTCAGGGAGTGCAATTCCTCCAGCTCTGTACTTTCTCAAGATCATTTTGGCCGTTTAGGGTCTTTTGTGTTTCCATACTTGTTTTAAAGTTGTTTGTTTTAGTTCTGTGAAAAATGCCATTGGTAATTTTATAGCGATTACATTGAATCTGCAGATTGCCTTAGGTAGTGTGATTATTTTAACAATATTGATTTTTTTTTTCTTTTTACAGTCACAGTGTGGCATATGGAATTTCCTGGTCTAGGGGTTGAATTGGAGCTGCAGCTGCCAACCTATGTCACAACAATGCCAGATCCGAGCTGCATCTGTGACCTACATTACAGCTTATGGCAATGCTGGAACCTTAACCCATTGAAAGAAGCCAAGGATTGAACCCATATCCTCATGGACACTATGGCACGTTCTTAACCCACTGAGCTACAATGGGAAATCCACAATATTGATTCTTCTAATCCGAGAACATGGTATATCTATCTGTCCATATCATCTTTGGTTTCTTTCATTAATATCTTACAGTTTTCATAGCACAGGTGTTTTACCTCCTTGGATAGGTTTTTTTCCCTCAGTGTTTTATTCTTTTGATACAGTGGTAAATAGGATTGTCTCCTTAATTTCTCTTTCTGATGGTTGTTATTGTGTAGAAATGCAACAGATTTCTGTATATTTTTTTGTCCTGCAATGTTACCAAATTCATTGATGAGCTCTAGTAGTTTTTTTTCCCCTTTCTTCTTTCCTTCCTTCCTTCCTGGGCCAGGAATCAGATCTGAGCCACATTGTGGCCTACTTTGCAGCTGCAGCAATGTTGGATTCTTTTAACCCACTGTGCCTGGCTGGGGATTGAACCTGCATCCTGGCACTGCAGAGACACTGCCGATACTGTTACAGCAGAGTGGGAACTCCTCTAGTAGTTTTCTGATGACATCTTTAGGATTTTCTATGTATAGTATCATATCACCTGCAAACAATGACAGTTTTGCTTTTTCTTTTTCAGTTTGCATTCCTTTTATATTTTTTTCTTGTCTGATTGTATGGCTAGGACTTCCAGTACTATGAATAAAAGTGATGAGAGTGGCATCCTTGTCTTTTTCTTGATCTTAGAGAAAATGCTTTAGCTTTTCACCATTGAGTATAATGTTAGCTGTGGGTTTGTCATATATGGTCTTTATTATGTTGAGGTATGTTCCCTCTATGCCCACTTTTTGGAGAGTTTTTTTTTTTAATCACAAATGAATGTTGGATTTTATTAAAAGCTTTTTCTGCATCTATTGAGATGATTATATTCTTCAGTTTGTTAGCATGTCACATTGATTGATTTGTGGATACTGAAAAATCCTTGCATCCCTGGGATAAATCCTGTTTGATCATGATGTATGATCCCTTTAATGTATTGTTGGAATTAATTTGCTAACATTTTGTTAAGGATTTTTTCATCTATATTCTTCAGTGATATGACCTGTAATTTGTGTATGTGTGTGTGTGTGATATCTCTGTGTGATTTTGGTATCAGGATGATGCTGGGCTCATAGCGTGAACTCAGAGTGTTCCTCTGCAATTTTGGGAGCAGTTTGAGGAGAATAGATGTTAACTCTTCTCTAAATATTTGGTAGAATTCTACCTGTGAAGCCATCTGGTCCTGGCTTTTGTTTGTTGGGAGCTTTTTAATTCATATCTTAGGATGAAAAATGACTTTTAATAAAACCAAAGTTGAAAACAAACATATCAAGGATAGCACACAGTGGTTAGCTTTAATAATTAATTTTTGATGTTCTGCCCTTAGATAGGAGAGTGTTAAAATAATTCTATGACTTACTGAGAATAGAACGAATGTTTAACAAGATTTAGAAAACCCAAATTACATTACTACTTGTCAGTTTTCAAATGAATATCCTATAACAATGCTTTTTGAAAAGGAAAGAAAATTATTTTAGATAGGAGCAGTAATGCAGGATATTATTCAAGAAAAGCAGGAGCATAAATTAACCTTTAAAAAGTAACACCATAATTTACTTTATATTGTGGTGGTGATACCGCTTTCTCACCTACCCTATGTTCTGAGGTTTTAGGTGCTGAATTTAAAACATTTTGCATGATAACACCTTTTCTTACATATACTTTTGCCGTTTTTGTACCAAGCAGCTTAAGTGATTTTCCAGCTCTTTTTCTGTTTCCTGAAAAGCAAGTTTTCTATTTATTTTTTATTATTTTATTATTTTATTTTTTTTATTTTTGCATTATAGCTGGTTTACAGATTTCTGTCAGATTTTCCAACTGCACCATGTGGTGACCCGATTACATGTACATA
>PVHT020000105.1:1116165-1198853 GCA_004024745.2 Catagonus wagneri | reverse complement strand
CCGATTTTAGTGGGAAGGCTTTCAGCTTTTCTCCATTGAGTATTATGCTTGCCGTGGGATTTTCATATATGGCCTTTATTATGTTTAGGAATGTTCCCTGTATTCCCACTTTGATAAGAGTTTTGATCATGAATGGATGTTGGACTTTGTCAAATGCTTTTTCTGCATCTATTGAGATAATCATGTGGTTTTTAACTCTGAAAAGCAAGTTTTCTAAGATCTTTTAAGCCTATTTCATTCCTTTTGGAAAACAGATATAATAATCTGACCTAGATTTAAGATTATGTTATAAATTTTTTTTGTGTTAAGATGATAAATACAGATGCAAAACTTTTACATTACTGAAGGGAAATATGCATGGCTTTAGGCGCAGCTCAGATTTGAGTATTTTCATATTGGAAATAGTTGCTCTAAACTTAATTAACACTTTGGATTTCTTCTCTTAAGGATCTTGTTGCACTTTACCTAGGTTTTTGCCCCTGCTGTGTCTGTTGTCTAAAATGTTTTCCCCATCTGTAAATCCCACTCATCCTTTAGTGACCACCTTTGTATGCTGTCTTCTGATTCTTTCAACTGAAAGTGAAATTCCTATAACTTTCATTGTATATTGTCTGAGAAACATGTTGGTAATTTTTACCTTGCGTGAATTGAGGTTGTATGTGTATGATACATGTGCGTCAGTGTGTATATATGTCTTTCTGTATACATGCTTTATAGCTTCTGCTAGACTGTAGTTCTTCATTTTCCAATATATTTCCTTGAACATAATAGTTCCTTTTCATTCATTGGATGAATCAGTCTCCAAGTTATGGTGTAACTGGTGAGTTGGGAATGGAACATGGAATTGATCGAACACATTATTGGGCATATGCCCCATTTAAGCTTTCAGCTTTAAACTGAGGTCAGAAACTGTCACAGAAACTTACATTCTGTGATGGGTCAGATGAATCTAACCCATAGTCGTCCGTTTTATAAACATATAAAAGTACAGTTTTATGATTGTCAGCTTTGAGTTGAGGATATGTTCCAGACATCTTAGTTACCCTTAATTTTGGAGACATTTCTCTCAGTTATTAATGAAGCTGAATGATGCTTTTTCCTAGGCCTTCAGTTTCTGTACATGTACAATGATAGCTTTATATTCCTTAAGAGTCTTTCTCGCCCCAGAATTCTGCTTCACTGCCTTGGGGCAAGTTTCATTAAGTTCAGAGTCTATAACCAAGGAAATACATTAACTCAGTGAACATATATTTTTACCAAATTGGGTTCTGATTCTTAGAATCCATATTTATGTAGCTTCTTTCAAAATGGCTTTCCATTTCACTGAAAATAAAATCCAAATATGTTACCCTGACTTACAAAGTCCGGTGACCTGACCCCTTCCTACCCCTCCTGTCTGAACTTTGCTGTACCCTTTTCTGTGATTATTATCCTCCAAACAGTTGTGATTCTTTTTCTTAAACCTGCCTTCCTTGTTTTTGCCTTGTGGTCTTTGAATAGCCGTGTCCTCTTCCCAGAATGTTTTCCTACTTGATTTTTGTGAGATAATGTCTTTGCTATTCACGTCTCTGCTTAAATTCACTTCTTTTGAGAGGGTTTCCCTCATGACCCAATCTACAGTGACCAGTTACTATAATATCACCAAATTTGAATTCTCTGTATAGCACTCAGCACTGTTTGTAGTAGTTCTTGTTTATTTATTTATTGCATTCCCATAGTTGTCCCCCATGTGACTGTAAACTCCATGAGAGTAGGAGCCATTTGTTATGTTTTATCTGTCTCATTGTGCATCTTTGGGATCTTGAACAGTGAGTATTTGGGCCTAACATATGCTTGTATGTATTTGTTGAATGAATGAAAAACTCTCTTGGTTGTGGTAACTGTAAGATTTAGAATTGTGTTTACTGACTCCACGTTATAAAGATTACTTTGAAATGTTAGTGATGTTCCAAAATAGTAGTAACATGTTGATCTGTTTTTTAGGGGTATAATTTAAAGAAAGCTATCTTTCTGGTCCATACTGTGAGGTAAATTAATACAAAGAACTTTAAAAGTAAAAAATTGATTGCATTGGGAGCCAATTTGTATAATATAACCTGGAACTTCAAACAAAGGAATTTGCGGAGTTAAATGCCTCATTTTATTTGTAAGAATGGAGGTTAGGGTTCTGTCAACGTAGTAAAAGTTCTTGTCTGTAGGGAAGAATAGAGTAATAGAAGAAAAAGTTGGTTGGGACATTTTTTCCCCCCACATTCTTAGCATGTGGAAGTTGCCAGGTCAGGGATCGAACTCCTGCTGCAGTTGCAACCTGTGCCACAGCTGTGGCAATGCTAGATCCTTAACCTGCTGCATCACATGGGAACTTCCTGGGACATTTTTTAGAAGAATATTGTCAGACATTATTAAATTTACAGCAACATAATTTGAAGTTATTAGAAATACTTAAGCAAAATTAATTTAGTTCATATATTTGCATATTCCCTCCTTTAACAATAGAAAACATATCTAAGCTTAGATGAAAAGCCAAAGCGAAAATATTGTTAGCATTATAGAAATTTGCATTATTGCCAATTTTACTGAAATACTTCTTTTTCCATAAAGTATTGTATATCTTTTGAAATAAGGAAATACTAGCTGTGATGAGATGAGAGGACTCTTGGATTTAGAAGATTTTTGTTCAAATTCCAGATTGCCAGTTTTTGGGTAATTTGGACTAATTATAAGACTCTTTCCTTGTTTATAAGGTGAGGACAGTATGTTTTACTTCGAACTCTTAATGAGATAGCCTTTAGCATTGAGCATAGCACATAAATAATATTAGAAGCTAGATATTGTATACCTGGTTGTTCTAGTCCATTTCACTGACTTTGATTTGTGGGCATTCATTGGTTAATTCATTCATCCACTGGTTGGTTTGTTCATTCATTTGGAGTGGCAGATACCTGTAGAATTGAAGTTATGTTATTCCTATTATTTGGATATCAGTTATAGTCCTCCCAGTTTCTGTACTTGTTTTCTATGCTGAACAATTAATATCCTCTAGTCTATTGCCTTGTTCAGTAGTGCTTTTAGGTATATTTTGTTCCCTATGATCAAGAGTCATGCATGGTGGAAGTCAAATCTTAAAAATAAAATCGAGTATAAATCTGTTGATTAGAACTAGGAAAGGATGAGGAACTAACCTTTTTTGAGTTATTACCTGAACCTGAACCAGGCACTGTGCTGCCTGCTTTATCATTGGATGTTAGGCTCCCTGGACTTGTCTGAGTCTGGTTCTATCCCATATAAATAGCTGTTAGTTGGTATTCTCTTTGTACATGTGGAATGAAAATTGTTCAAAGCAGAACAAGTATTAGTTATGAAACCAGTTGTCCTATTAAAGGAAGCTACACAAGCGAACCCATTTAAAAAATATTTTGATGAGAAGCAGCTTGATTTATGAATGAGGATAAGAACTTGATGGAGACTTTCGGAAGGGACAGTTTCTTTAGTATACTCGGAAAAGTTTGAGGGCAGGAATTATGACTTTATCACCTTTGTGTTTCCACCATATAGGCATTGCTTATGATGATACACAAAAAGATGAATGCATGAATGACTGGGTGTTTTTTAAGGCTTTCCAAGATTAATGGCATTGGTGGCCCTTTTCTTAGTTCACTTCACTGCCTAAGGTTTTCTTTACCTTGGTTCAGAGGTATATTGCTAATACTCAGCACTCAAGGGGGAATTATTATTTGGCTTACAAATGAAACTCAGAGAAATGGAAGGATTCTTCTGAGATAACTGGAATGAGAGTTTGAAAACACAGGACTGGAGGTGATTGCCTTAGGTGGAACTAATGGAGAAATGTAGAGCAGGAGAACACTATAAGGGGATAATGTGGTATAAGTATGGCTGGTCAGATGGGTCAGGACAACTCAGTGATTGTCCAGATGTGGGGCTGGAATGGGACTGACAGAAAGTGTGCAACTGGGCAAATACCACAACATAAGGAGTGTTTCTCCTCCTCCTACTCCGTCTCCTCCTCCTCCCCCCTTTTCTTTTTGGGGCTGCACCTGTGTTATATGGAAATTCCCAGGCTAGGGGCCGAATCATAGCTGCAGCTGGAGGCCTTCTCCACAGCCACAGCGACGCTAGATACAAGCTGCATCTGTGACCTATACTGCAGCTTGTGGTGGTGCCGGATCCTTTAACCTGCTGAGCAAGGCCAGGGATCTAACCCGCATTCTCATGGACACAAGTCAAATTCTTAACCTGGTGAGCCACAATGGGAACTCCTCCAACAAGCATTTTTTTTTTTTTTTTGGCTGCACCCACGTCATGCAGAAGTTCCCTGGGCAAGGGATCAAACCTGTGCCACAGCAGCAACTCACACCACAGTAGTGACAATATTGGATCCTTAACCCACTGAGCAACACAGGAACTTATACTTCTTAAATGGATTGTAGTAGGCATAACTCTGAGCACTCTATGAATATTTGTGTGGCTTAGATAGTTGCCTTTGGATTTCCAACGTGGTGAATGATGGGAATATACCTTCACATGAGATGGTAAAATGACTGAGAAAATGCTTTGTAAACTATAAACTACTACACTCCAAGGCATCATAGTAGGTTTATTTCTTACAAGTTTATATTCTGTAGGCTTTGTCTCTCATAGTGAAATGACAGGTTAATGGGTTAGTAGGATCTCATTTATCCTGGATATTCTTTCTAAAGAATAATACATTAGACATTTTCTGAAAGAAGAAATGTAGATGCTGTACAGGCACATGAAAAGATGATCAACTTCAGTAATCATCTGGGAAATGTGAATCAAAACCAAAATGAGGTATCACCTCACACCTGTCAGAATGGCTATCATCCAAAAAAGAACACAAACAACAAATGTTGGCAAGGATATGGCAAACAGTGTATACTGTTGGTGGGAATGTAAATTGGTGCAGCCACTGTGGAAAACAGTACAGAGGTTTCTCAGAAAACTGAAAATAGAAATACTATGTGACCCAGCAATTCCACCTCTGAGTATGTATCCAAAAACAAAAACAAATACTCTAAATAAAAAATACACATGCACCCCAGGTGCATGCATCTTTTTTCATAGCAGTCTTATTTACAGTTGTATTTACAGTTGGCAATTTAAATATGCCAATTTACAATCACCAAAATATGGAAGCAACCTAAGTGTCCATCAGCAGAAGAATGGATAAAGATGTGGTGTGTATGTACGATGGAATACTACTCATCCACAAAAAAATGAGATGTTGCAATTTGCAGCAACATGGATGGACTTGGAGGGTATTAATGCTAAGTGAAATAAGTCAGAGAAATATAAATACTGTATGATAGCACTTATACATGGACTCTAAGAAATACAACAAACTAGTGAGTATAATAGAAAAGAAGCAGACTCACAGAGAACAAACTAGTTGTTACTAGTGGGGAGGGGAGAGGGGGAATTATAGGGGTAGGGGATTAAGAGGTACAAACTATTGGATGTCATATAAGCTCAAGGATATATTGTTCAACAATGAGACTATAACCAATATTTTGTAATAACCATAAATGGAAAGTAATCTTTTGCAACTTTATTAAAAATAAATTAATAAAAAAATCCAAGGATTGTACTAAGCAGGGTAATGGGTTATTGGATTATTTGTGGGCACACTACTGAATGCCTGTTTGTGGTAAACACGAAATATTATCTGCCAACATTCTTATTGTATTTGAGATGTCATTTTAAAGATATCTATGAAGGGTTTTGAATTTCTTGGATGAGGGAATATGTAATGAAAATCATTTTTTATGTTTCAATGAGCAGGACAGTTGATCATGTGTTACTGTTAGCAGTTATTCAAATAGAGCAGACTTTCCTGCACTACCTTCTGTGCTAAAATAAGGCACTGACAGGGTCATTTAGCTCTAGAAGTATGTCATGTTAGCTGTGGCTGGGGCCAGAGGAGTTACCATTTAATCGTGGTTACTAAATCTCTCAGCAAGATAAGGCAGTATTTATCTGAGGGAGTATTTCTTTTCCTTCTGAATTTTGGGAAACAGCGTGTACTAGTAACAACTGTGCGCTGTTGAGAACTCTAACTTTGTTTCATAAGTTGACTTCCAAATCTAATAAACAATCTTGGTTAAATGTCAGTCTTTTTGAAATTTTGAGCAAGCCTATAGAGAACTTTAAAGAGATCTCTTAGGTTGGTGAGCAAGGACTATTTTTTTTTTTTTAATAAAAAAGCTTAGCAATTTAAAAAAACACAAACAGTTGATATGCTCTGAGGCAAATTGTTTATTTTTTATAAATAATTATATTTTTAAACATAAGCAATTTGCATTTGAATCTGTGTGTGATTTTTAGTTAGAGGGGTTTATGCTTTGTTTTTGTTTGTTTGTTTTGCTTTTTAAGGCCACACTCACAGCATATGGAAGTTCCCAGGCCAGGAGTCAAATCAGAGCTACAGCTGCTGGCCTACACCACAGCCACAGAAATGCAGGATCCAAGCCGAGTTTGCAACCTACACCATAGCCCACGGCAATGCCAGATTCTTAACCCATTGAGCGAGGCCAAGGATTGAACCCCTAGCCTCATGGTTTCTAGTCGGATTTGTTTCCGCTGTGCCATGGTGGAACTCTGTACTTTGTTTTGAAGTCAGTTCTAAAGTGTTATTTTTATTAGCATTAGGTAGGTAATAGTAGAATGCTTACAGTTCTTCCCTCTGTTAACCTTTTCCAGTTTCTAGTCTCCTCTTGCAAATGAGAGAATGAAATTTACTTCCCTACCAAATTGGTCTTTTTCATTATTTGATTGGTTCTGTTTATTGGGCATTATTTATAGAACTAACAAGTAAGGCTCTTGGGTGTTTTGCAATTTATTGCACCCACTTGACTCAGTTGGTGCATAACATACATTCAGATTCCTGTAGTGTTATATAGTAAGTACTGGTGTGATTTGGTTTGTACTTTTACCCCTGGGCTTTGCTAGAAGGGGAGGGGAATTGCTCTCTTCTGTCACTGACATCTTTTATTTAAAGTAAAACAAATTATGCTTTTCTTTTTTCTTTCTTTCTTTCCTTTTTTTTTTTTTTTTTTAAGCTTTTTAGGGCCACACCTGAGGCATATGGAGGTTCCCAGGCTAGGGGTTGAATCGGAGCTGCAGCTACCGGCTTACACCAGAGCCACAGCAATGTGGGATCCAAGCCCTATCTGTGACCTATTCCATAGCTCATGACAACGCCTGATCCTTAACCCACTGAGCGAGGCCAGGGATCGGACCCGCATCCTCATGGATCCTATTCGGGTTCGTTAATCACTGAGCCATAAAGGGAACTCCCAAATTACACTTTTCTTAGTTCAGACTCAGAGTACCTGACATTATGGTTTAGAGGGAAACTTTTTTCATAGCTTATTTGGCTCTTTTAGCAAAGTGTTTTAAATTGTACCCTTACATTTGAGAGATGAAGTATGAGAGGCTAAAATACAGTTTTTGAGTATTAGAAACTTGCTTCTCAATTGTGTTTTCTTCAAACTGGAAGTTGTATGTGCATTATCATTCAGTGAAAGTCTTAAAAAAAAAAAAGACTTAGTGAGTTCCCGTTGTGGCACAGTAGAAACTGATCCAACTAGTATCCATGAGGGTGTGGGTTTGATCCCTGGCCTCGCTCAGTGGGTTAGGAATCTGTCATTGCTGTGAGCTGTGGTGCAGGTCGCAGAGGTGGCTTGATTCCCACGTTGCTGTAGCTGTGGTGTAGGCTGGCAGCTATAGGTCCAATTCCACCCCTAGCCTGGGAACCTCCATATGCTGTGGGTGCGGCCTAAAAAACAAACAAACAAACAAACAAAAAAACAGCTTACAGCAAATCTAATCAATTGAAAGTCATAAACTTTTTCTTTCTTTTACTTTTTAAAATGGTTTTTATTTTTTCCATTATAGTTGGCTTATATTGTTCTGTCAGTTTCTACTCTACAGCAAAATAACCCAGTCACACACACGCACACACACGCGTGTATGCGTACACACACGTGTGCGCGTGCACACACACACACCCCTTTATATATACATTCTTTTTCTCACAGTATCCTCCCTCATGCTCCATCATAAGCGACTAGATATAGTTCCCAGGGCTATACAGCAGAATCTCATTGCTTACCCACTCCAAATGCAATAGTTTACATCTATTAACCCCAGGCTCCCAGTCCATCCCACTCCCCCTCCTCCTTGGCAACCACAAGTCTGTTCTTCAAGTCCATGAGTTTCTTTTCTGTGGAAAGGTTCATTTGTGCCATATATTAGATTCCAGATATAAGTAATCATATGGTCATTTGTCTTTCTCTTTCTTACTTCACTTGGTATGAGAGTCTCTAGTTCCACGCATGTTGCTGTAAATGGCATTATTTTGTTCTTTTTTATGGCTGAGTAGTATTCTGTTGTGTATATATACCCTATCTTCTTAATCCATTCATATGTCAGTGGACATTTAGGTTGTTTCCATGTCTTGGCTATTGTGAATAGTGCTGCAGTGAACATACAGGTGCATGCATCTTTTTTCAAGGAAAGTTTTGTCCATATTATATGCCCAAGAATGGGATTCCTGGGTCGTATGGTGGTTCTATATTTAGTTTTCTGAGGTCCCTCCATACTGTATTCCATAGTAGTGGTTGTAGCAATTTACATTCCCACCAACAGTGTAGGAAGGTGCCCTTTTCTCCATACCTTCTCCAGCATTTATTATTTGTTGACTTGTTAATTATGGCCATTCTGACAGGTGTGAGGTGATGCTTCATAGTAGTTTTGATTTGCATTTCTCTAATAATTAGTGATGAGCATTTTTTATGTCCTTGTTGGCCATCTGTATATCTTCTTTGGATAAATGTCTATTCAGGACTTATGCCATTTTTCAATTGGGTTGTTGGTTTTTTTTGCTCTTGAGTTATATAAGGTGTTTGTATATTTTAAAGATTAAGCCCTTGTCAGTTGCATCATTTGAAACTATTTTCTCCCATTCAATAGGTTGCCTTTTACTTTATTTAAGCAGTCTGTTTCTTTGAGGGACAGTACAGAAGCAATGACAACATAACATTAATTAAGTTTGAGCAAAGATATGCAGATATCAATTAGCTTTAGCTATAGAAGTATTCCTAAAAATGTTTGCTTTTTACATCAAGTTATTTTATTTTATTTTAGGGCCACACCCGTGGCATATGGTGGTTCCCAGGCTACGGGGTCAAATAAGGGCTGCCAGCCTACGCCACAGCAACGCAGGATCTGAGCCGCCTCTGTGACCTACACCACAGTTCAAGGCAACGCCAGATCCTTAACCCACTGAGTGAGGCCAGGGATGGAACTTGCATCCTCATGGATACTAGTCAGATTTGTTTCTGCTGAGCCATGACGGGAACTCTCAAGTTATTTATTTTTATTGCCTGTCTACAGAAAAAAAAAAAAAGTAACAATTTTTAGTAGATTTTAAAAACAGTTAAAGGAACTATAATTCTTAAAAAATGATCATTTTTTGTTTTAATTAGGAGAATATATATGATGGAGAAGAGTAATTCAAATATTTAAAAAAGATAAGACCAATAGCATGTGTCTCTTCAAGCTGAAGAGCATCTAAATTTAAAGTTTGCATGAAAACTGTCCAGCTGTTAAGAGAAAATAAATATTTATTACTGTTTAGTCCAAAGGGAAAACCTAAATGATATTAGTAAGTACAGTGATTGGCAAACTGGGACTAGCCAGGGAAATGGAGTTGGGTAGAGTGGATACAGGGTAGGGCTTTTTCTCTACCATATCTTGAATATTATGACCATCTATTGTTTCATGTCTAGCTCACTTTCTAGGACCAAACATGACCTAGAAGTAAAATATAAAGTCCTTTTTTATGTATGTTATTCTGTTTGTAACACCTGCAAAAAACAAAAAGATAGAAAAATATTTAGACATTAAGGTAGTATTTTATTAGTGAATTACATGCCTTTGTTATTATTATTTTGGTAAATGTGTTATATTTCATTTAAAATGTGCTATTGATATGTGAATGCTGTTGATGCTTAGCTTTACAATAATCTTTTTTTTTTTTTTTCTTAAAGCATTGACTAGTGGCAGGTAGACAGTGTCAATCCTTTCAAATTGCTTTTCCTTTAAATAGTTTAGACAAAGTTCACGTGCACTCTTAGGCAGGAAGCTCAACTGTATTTGTGAAATGACATTATTTTCACTTTGCATTTAAATGAAAACTGCTCTCTTGCAATCCTGGCACAGTGCTTTCTTCCCTTTCTTCTTAAAAGCACCAGAGAACAAGTAACCATTGCTTGCAGCACAGGGTTGTGTGCCCATGTTTACTTATCCTCATTTTCTTACCTCAGGATGCAGCAAATTTTCCAAAATGTGGTGGCAAAATTCTCAAATCAATGAAAAATTAATGTATCATTTGTTACTTTTAGAAATGAGTGTTAATAAATCAAACAACCCATGATGTGGTAAAGTTTTGCAAAATATCAAGATTCACTTTGCTGCCTTGCAAAGGTTTGCATCATTCCTATTTTCTTTTTGCCTTTGATTACAAAGTAATTCAGGTAAACCTGAATGTCTCAGACTATACTCCCCTGGAAGAAAAGGACTAAGGGTATGTTGGTATGAATAAGTAGTAACAATTCTGAGTCCACAGGGTTCATCGGGGCTCCTGTGAGCTTAGTGATGGCTGTTGATGCCCACTTCTGCCCGTGAGTGCTCCAGAGGGCTATTGCTACTCTTGGCTCCTTATGTTCAGGACTGCTTTCCTTTCTTCTCTTGTCATTGGTACCCATTGTTGAGGACATTAAAGAGTGGCTTTGGTCAGCTGCCTGTGTAAGCTGTCATCCTGGGGGCAGGTCTACAGGTTCCAGCCAGTATAGTCAGTATTATAGGAGGCCCATCAGGTCTTTCTGCTAACTGTATCCAGCCCTGCCACTCCTGAGTTACTGACCACCGTAAAGTTTGATTGTGCCCTTACCACATTTAACACAAGGTCATGAAGTTTGATTGTGCCCTTACCACATTTTAGCACGAGGTCATGAAGTTTGATTGTGCCCTTACCACATTTTAGCACAAGGTCATGAAGTTTGATTGTGCCCTTACCACATTTTAGCACAAGGTCATGAAGTTTGATTGTGCCCTGACCACATTTTAGCACAGGGTTCGAGTCATTTACCCGTTTGGTGATCGTAACACTAGTTAGTTACCTTATTTATAACTGAGGATAATAAGATTGTTATGTAGATTTAATGAGTAACCTTAGCACAGTGCCTAGCACAATCTAAATGCTTAATACATGTTAGGTTTTTAGTTGTAGCTGTTGTTGCTGCTACTATAATACTGACCTTCTTCTATAATTCTCAGTCCCTGACTCTATCAGCCTTTTTTTTTTTTTGTCAGTTTTTAGACTGTAGTTTATTTTCCCTTCTCCTCTCCTTACCTTCCTTCCCTACCCCCCCCCTTTTTTTTGTCTTTTTGCCTTTATCTAGAGCCACACCTGCGGCATATGGAGATTCCTAGGCTAGGGGTCTAACAGGAGCTGTAGCTGCCGGCCTTCGCCACAGCCACAGCAACGCGAGATCCGAGCCGCGTCTGCAGCCTACACCACAGTTCACGGATCCTTAACCCACTGAGCAAGGCCAGGGATCGAACCCGCAACCTCATGTTTCCTAGTCGGATTCGTTAACCACTGAGCCACGAAGGGAACTCCTTTCCCTACCCCCTTTTTATCTTTCTTTTTCTTTTTTTCTTTTTTTTAATGGCTGCACCCTTGACATATAGAAGTTGCCAGGCCAGGGACTGAACCTGAGTCTCAGCTGTGACCTACACCACAGCAGTGGCAATGCCAGATCCTTAACCCTCTGTCACAGTGTATATGTACGTGTGTGTGCGTGTATGTGTGTGTGTGTATACATTTGTATATATATATGTAAATTTGTGTATACATATAAATTTGTGTGTGTGTATATATATATATATATATATATATATATTTTTTTTTTTTTTTTTTTTTTTTTTTTTTTTTTTTTTTTTTTTTTTTTTTTTTTTTTTTTTTTTTTTTTTTTTTTGGCTTCTTAGGGCCGCACCTGGGCTATGGGTCGAATCAGAGCTATAGTTGCTGGCCTAGGCCAGAGCCACAGGCAACGTGGGTTCTGAGCTGCATCTTGACCCACACCACAGCTCACGGCAACACTGGATTTCTGACCCACTGATTAAGGCCAGGGATCCAACCTGCATCCTCATGGACACTGGTTGGATTCGTTTCTGCTATGCCACAACAGGAACTCTGCCGTAGTACATTCTTAATCGCTTAAAAATTTCCCCACTTTTTTTTATCATAGAGGCCAGATGATTCATCTGTAAGTTGAATACTTCTAGTTTACCTGATTCCAAATGGTTCCCAGATCGCCAAATTCTAAATGCCCCACGTAACCTATAATATCCTATTGGCTCTTTAATTTCCATATTCTCTGTTTACTGAGGCCCTTGACCTTACCTTCCAGAGTCTTACCCCTACATCATGGTATATCCAGGCCTGTTAGCCTTTGAACTCTGTGAGCCCTGTCTTCTCCCCTTCGTGCATCTTCCTCTAGAAGCCAAGCCCTTCTGTTTGATGTTGGTCACAAGGAACAGCTGACTATCAATATGGAAGCCCCTCTGGCACTCCTGATTCACTTTTTATTTATTTAATTAATTAATTTATTTTTGTCTTTTTGCCTTATCTAGGGCCGCACCCACGGCATATGGAGATTCCCAGGCTAGAGCTCTAACAGGAGCTGTAGCTGCCGGCCTTCGCCACAGCCGCAGCAACGTGGGATCTGAGCTGTGTCTGCAACCTACACCATAGCTCACGGCAATGCCAGATTCTTAACCCACTGAGCAAGGCCAGGGATCGAACCCACAACCTCATGGTTCTTAGTCGGATTCGTTAACCACTGAACCACGACGGGAGCTCCCTGATTCACTTTTTTTTAAACTAAAACTTTTATTTTTTATTAAAGTATTCTCACCAGTCTTCTTTAGACTAGAACAGTTCCTCAGTTTTTCCTTATTTTCATGATCTCGATGCTTTTGATGAATACATGCCAGTTATTTGATAGAATGACCTTCAATTTGGGTTTGCCCAGTGGTTCTTTATGAGTAAGTTCAGGTAATAGATATACCTTAGCCAGAAAATCACAGTAGCAATGCAATGTTTTTCTCATTGCATCTCATCAGGTAGCTCATGATTTTCATTTGTCCCATTACTGATGATGCTCATTTTGATCATTTGAATCCTTGTATCTACAAGGATTTGTTACTGTAAAGTTATTCTTAGTCCTTTTGTAGTTAGTATTTTGTAGAGAAGAGCTTTGAAACTACAGAAATTCTTCATCAGACTTTCAAGTCTCTTCATTCATTTCTTTATGCCGGTGTAGACTCCTGGTTTCCACTTTTATTCAGTGAGCTATAATTGGTTACTATCATTGTTATTTATTTATTTTTTTTTTGCCTTTTGTCATTTTAGGGCCGCACCTGCGGCATGTGGAGGTTCCCAGGCTAGGGGTCTTATCGGAGCTGTAGCCACTGGCCTACGCCGCGGCCACAGCAATGCAGGATCCGAGCCGCGTCTGCGACCTACACCACAGCTCACGGCAACGCCGGATCGTTAACCCACTGAGCAAGGCCAGGGACCAAACCCGCAACCTCATGGTTCCTAGTCGGATTCGTTAACCACTGCGCCACGACGGGAACTCCTATCATTGTTATTTTGATACTCAAACTGTCCTAGATTTGGCCTGTGTGAGCCCCTTCAAGCTGGCTTCTGTATTCTTTTGAATGTCCCTGTCATTCCTTAGGGACTTCTTTCTGATATGTTCCAGTCTCAACTTGTACTCTTGTACTTTATCTGCTCCAGGGCTGGAATCAGTAGATTCTCTAAGAACCCCCTTTTCCTTTTTTTTTTTTCTTTTTTAGGGCCATACCTGTTGTATGTGGAAGTTTCCAGGCTAGGGTTCGAATTGGAGCTACATCTTCCGGCCTTTGCCACAGCCACAGCAGCACAGGATCCTTAATACACTGAGTGAGGCCAGGGATTGAACCTGCATCCTCATGGATACTAGTTGGATGTGTTTCTGCTGTGCCGCAATGGAAACTCCTTTTTGCCCCCCTTTTCCTTTTAGTGGAGAAAAATAATTAGAAGCCAAAGTCTGGGTGCAAGGTGTGATTATTGCTGTTGGGGTTTTGCTGCTCCCAGTCCTCTCAGATGACAGAGAAAGGTACTATAGGTATATATACATATATAGATATATGCATGTTTACCTGTATTTTTAAAATTTCTATTTTTCTCTATCTCTTTTGAAGTAATGAGTGCACACTGATACCTCAAATTCCATTCAAATCCTTCCAAGGTTCATTCCAGTTTTCTTCCTTTCCATATTTATTTCTTCACTGACAGTGAAAAACCTAGGTCTCGTTATTCTTAATATACTTACTGTTTGCTTAGTATATCTGTATGAAACCAGTATCTCTTAACTTTCCTTCTCACCTAACTTTGTGACACACTTGGGCTCTGAAATCACATGCTGAGCATTGTGCCCCAGAGGCCCTGCTCATCCTATTTGGATGCTAACACCCCACACCTCTGCATTCCTCCCCACTTCCTCCAAGGGGATGGCTTCCTCTTACTATTCAGCTCTAATACTACATTTGGGGCCACTCTCTATTTTCCTACCCTCTTTATTCAGCTTGGGCTCTGACACTCCAAGCGGAGGTACTTCTATGCTTGAATGTTCTCCTTACGCTGCTCTGGTCCTCTGTGCTGCCCCCCTACCCCCACTGCTCCACCATGTGTCACCGCCCCACCATGTGTGACCACCCCAGCATAGAGGACTACCTTGCTTGACCCTCCTTATGCATTTAGAATGGAATTAAAAGGGAAGAAAAAGAGAAGAGGTGTACTCACCTTTACAGTTGTTTACTCCTCTTCTTTGTTACCTTAAAAAAATCCAAACAATCTGTTAGTTATAGCAGATCTGGAATTTCAATAGACCTGGCTCCACAGTCTTGTCCTCTGCCATTCAGCTATGCCACCATCTCTTTGTATATCCTTCAGTTCTCAAAATGCACTTGATCTAAATCTGTGATGATCTAGGGTCCTGGAGTATTGAACCTTGTTGCAAAGGATATGTCTTCTGGAAAGCAGAAGTTTGAATTTAAGCCCCAGTTTGCACATACTCGTGTGTGAGAGAGAATGGGGATAGCTGGGAGGGGAAGGGGAGAGGAGAGGAGAGGAGAAGAAAGAAAAGAGAAGAAAAATATGAAAGTTATAATGAATAGTGTTTAAAGGCTTCTCCTGTGAAGGGACCAATTTTTATGCAATTAAAAAAATTCTGATTCACAGTAGCCAAGACATGGAAGCAACCTAAATGTCCATCAACAGATGAATGAATTAAGTAGACGAGGTGCATAAATACAATAGAATACTACTCATCCATAAAAAAGAATGAAATAACGCCCTTTGCAGCAACATGGATACAACTAGTGATTATCATACTAAGTTAAGTAAGTCAGAAAGAGAAAGACAAATACCATATTATATCACTTGTATGTGGAATCTAAACTATGGCACAAACGAACCTATCTGCAAAACAGAAACAGACTTGCAGACACAGAGAACAGACTTGTGGTTGCCAAGGGGGAGGGAGACAGAGTGGGATGGACTGGGAGTTAGGGGTTAGTAGATGCAAACTATTACATTTGGAGTGGATAAGCAATGAGGTCCATTGTATAGTATAGGTAACTATATCTAGTCACCTGTGGTAGACCATGATGGAAGATAATATAAGAAAGAGAATTGTCTATATGTATGACTGGGTCACTTTGCTGTACAGCAGAAATTGACACAATGTTATAAATCAACTATAATAAAATTTTTTTTGAAGAAACTCCTCTTTTTTGCCCCAAACCAGGCTATGGATTAAGAAGCCTCTCCCAGTGCACTGAAAGGACCTACTTGTCTGTCATCTTCTCCTCTAGACTGAAAGTTATTCAAGGGCATAACTACAGGCTCTGTGAGAACAGGTCATGTCTCTTGGGACACGTTTGTGTCCCCAGCCCCAGAGCTATGCTCATCTGCGTAGGAGGCACTCTGTTAATATTAGTTTGTAACACTGGTTTGTACTTAGGCCTGACACCAAAGTCCATGAACCTTCTACTACACTTTATTGTGTTCAGGACTCAAGATGGTCTTTATCCCCTTTTAGCTAGCAGCCTGATTAATGTCAAAAGTCTGAGGGATTATCTGTCACCCAATAGCACATATCTCTTTTCTATGTTGGAGTCAGTTTTATGTGGCCTACACTAAGTGCTCAGTGAGTTTGTATGTTTTGTCTGTTGTATTACTTCGTTTTGCCCCTAAGGACCCAGTTAGATGGGCAATAGATAGAGAGGTGACTTCATCACTTATGTTTGTGTGACTTAAGATAAATTACTTCATACCTGAGGTTCTCTTTCCTCATTTGCGCAGGAGAGACTTTAATAACTTCCTTAGTGGGCTGTTGTGGGGATTAAATGAGATGTAGCATATGTAAATATGCCCAACACATCGCAGAGTTGGTGCTCAGTTCATTTCCTTCCAGTTTTAGAGGGTCATTCAAGGGTGTTAAAACAGGTGAACTTGGACTGTCCAAATAACCATTTAGTCTTCTTAAAACTGGTATTGCCCTTGATTTAGTAGCCATATGGTTATTAAACATTTTAGCAGAATTGGTTCCTGAACAACAAATGTCCATGATTTAGATTTTGGCAGTAATTTAATTTAGATCTGCTCTCGGTGGTCTCTTTATCTGGAGTAATTTTTTTTTTTTTTTTGCCACTAGATGGTGCTTGTCCATACGTTTGTGAGGCTTTTGTATATAAGGTTATTTTGTTTGGGGGAAACCACATCTTGTTACCTTTGACACTTGTATATGTGGTACTGATACTCATGTTCAACCTGTTGATTAGGTATTTTAAGGTTAAACTGAGGTTAGGGGCAAAAATTGTGAATTTAAATGCTCTTTTAGATCATTCTGTTTATCCATGCAGTACCCAAATTTAAACATAAGGCATTTATTTTAAAAACACTGAGATGAGAGGAATTATGTGAGTAAATATATTATTCTCATTTTTGAGATGTACATAAAATTTGACCTGGGTTAATTCATGAATTAGAAATATCAAGATAATAAGCACTTTACGGGACTGTGTATAATTCTCTTGATTTTTCAATATGATCAGAAAGACTTAGCTAGACAGTTCATGCTTAGATATATTAGCAGCAGGTAATTTACATCGTGTTTAGCTCAGAGTGCATATCATTTGAAGTATGGTGATTATTTTAATAAAATGTGAAGCATTTTCTGTATTACTTTCTGATCAAATTTAACAAAAATTCATCAAGCCTGCCCCACATGGAGATCCCAAAATGAAGATACCCATTGTCCTTTCCTTTCATGAAGTCATGAATAATTAATTGTGTTTGGCTGAAGTTAGCTGCTGTAATAGAGATTGTGTGAGATCAGAGGAAAGGATTATCAGAATTTGTAGCACAGGACTTTTTAAAATGAGCTGCAGGGGGATTCTTGTTAGAGATTTCCTACTCATTGTGTTTTTCATGAATAGCTGGACATAACCATTTTGGGAGCAAATATTTTGGTGAAAGATAAGTTTAAGTTTTAGAATTTCTCAGGTAACAGAGAATGGTTATGGGCATGTGTGATTAGAGTATGTTAGAACTGAGGGTGGATTAACTTTGCTTTTTCATCTTAACTATAAGTAGAAAGGAGTAGAGAGGATAAGATTTGGTGGTAAATTGGGAGTTGGTGGTTGAAAATGGAATCAGTGAGCTTAGAGTTGGTGGTTATACCCAGTAAAGGGTTTTAGTTACAAGCCACAGAAATTAACCTTGACAAATTTGAGGGAAAGTGAAAATGTTTAGAATCTAATGAAAAGCTGAAGAATTAGATTTTAGGAAGGACAAAATATAAAGCATCACCAGGGATTTAGGTAGCAGGAACTAATGGATAGTTGTCTCAGGTGCCACTATCATGAGTGAATTTCAGCTACTTTAGTTCTTTCTTTCCATCATTCATTTTTTCCTTCCTTCTTCCCTTCTTTCCTTCCTTCCTTTTCTTCCTTCCTTCCCTCCTTCGTTCCTTCCCTCCTTCCTTGCCTCCTTCCTTCCTTTGTTCCTTCCATCCTTCCTCACTGTCAAATATCAGATTCCTTGGAGAGAGCATGCATGCACCCATCCTAGTTGGCATCTAATGAATGGGGAAGACTAGTTTGAGGGTAAGGAGGAGCAGGTTTTGGAAGAAGGCTAGTTTTGGATGTGTTAAGTTGGAGATATTCAGACATTCAAATGGAGATGTCAGGTAGGTAGTTGTGTATTTCAGTCTGGACATAGGGAGAAAGAGATTTCAGGTAGTATTTAAAGCCATGAGACTAGACAAGATTTTTGAGAGAGTGAATATAGAGAAGAGAAAAAGCTCTTAATTGCATTCTGGGGCTTTTCAATTCTAAGAGGTTGGGAAGAGGAGGAGGAACCAGCAGAGGAGACCAAAAGGGATGTTTAAGAGCTTCTCTTTCCACTGAGCCTTTTTACTGAGAATTCGTATGCATATTTTCATCCTTTCAGCCCTTTCAATTTGTCCACATTCTCTAATCTCCAACTTCTTAGCCACCAAACCTTTAGTATTACTCCTTTCAAGTCCTTGGCAAATTTTGGTATTTTTCATCCTTAGGCACCTAACTGGGTTCCAGGGGAAGTCCCCATGAAACTAAGATGTGATTGAAAGACAGGAGGCCATGGCCAGGAGTGCATCACTAGGCATGTACATCTTCTTCAGGCCTTTAGGCTTGCCCTAGGATCATTGGCGTGGCTGCTCAAGGCTATAGCAAGAAAACTTCTCCAACTTGGATTTTCTAAGTCTAGTCCCATATTCTTGCTATTAAAAACTGGCTCCTACTCTGGTTCTTGACTCTACACCACCCCCTTGAACTTCATACATATTATTTCCCATAAGATTGCACTTGGCAGTCAGTTCTGCGGATTCATTACTGTTCTTACGACTTGCTCAGACAGACCTCACAGGAAGTCTATCACCCAGGGGCTTCTTTTGTTTCCACATCTGGAGTCATTTTCTCTCTGGACTGGGAATCACCCACCATGACCACGCTTCTCTTATTTTCCAAAAACTCTGTAGCTAGTCCTGTTATTAAACATTATTTCCCCCTTTGCTGGTTTAGGGATTATTGGCTGTTTAGCTCCTGTTTTGACCTTAAAAATCCAAAATGTTTGAGACATTTTTGTAATTCTATAAAATGACTCAAAAGTGTTTTCCTGAATCAGTCCATGTCCCAATTTCATTAGTTAATTTGATGGATCCAAGAGTGTTTATTTGCATATATTTAAAGTGATTTGACCTGTCCCTCAATGAAATAGGCAGCGTGTCGGTTTCAAAGTGATATTAATGGGAAATTAGGTTGCAAATTTTCCCACTTTATAAAATTGAATATTTATTGACATTTAAAAAAGTGACACTAAAGGATATTTTTCTCTTCAACTTCCTTTCATTAAACAGATTCATTTGAGGCCAATTTTTAGCTATTCACAATAATCATTTTTTTACTGTGTTTTTCTGAATCTTTTAACATATTTCTGTGTGCAGATTTCACAGTTAAATTTATATTAAATTTTATTATAAAGCAAGTTGATCCTTTTGGACAAATCCGTTTATTCTAATAATATGATAGAGGGCAGGCTGTAAAAGATGAGAATTGTCTATTGTCTTATATTGATTATTTTAAAGTATTTTGGGATACTTTATAGATCATGATTTATTCTTCCCATACACTATTAAAATACAATGATCATTTTAATCATTCTCAATTATTTCAGTAGCTGTGGTCACAGAGGTTTCCAAATCCAAGAAATGAAGAAATCTATTTTTATTGTCTCTGTTTCTTCCATATGTCCCTTTAAAAAAAGTACTTTTGTTTTTGTCACTGTCCATTCTGTTAGAATTTTTCTTCGTATATTTGGAGATCCTTGACTGATAGAAAACTCTGTGTGTGTGTGTGTGTGTGTGTGTGTGTGTGTGTGTATGAATGAAAACACCCACCTTCCTAGAATCTACAGAATAGATCTGTAGATCTGTAGGTCTGTTGAATCTAATTTCACTGAGGCAGAGTGTATTTGTTAATGCATTATAGTATTGACAAAGTAACTTAAAATTTTCTCCTATTTTATTTGATCTTCATTTACTTCTGATTTGTTGTAAGGACAAATTTTTTTTATGTTAGTAATTCATATTGTGCAAATGTGAAATACAATATTATTTTAACATTGTACAGCATGGAAAATCTAAAAGCTGTTCGTCCTATGTCTAGCCCCAGTCCAGTCTACTTTATCTTCAGTTGTTTCCTGTGGTAATGAGTCATAAATGGTCCCTGTTTTTCCTTTCTGTCTTCACATTGGTTGTTACCATTAATATAAAAACATTTCCAGTTTTCACGTTTAGTTGTATGTATCAGATTTTTATGAAATGCTGAGGGACATTACTGATAGACTACAAGAGATTCAGTTCCTTTATTGCATATTAGTCTTCCTGCCTTAGTGCTGATGGGCTGTGGAAACAATGACTAACATGGAAGAGTGTTTTAAGATACAGTGTACTGGATTCCCAGACATCAATTTAAAAATAAATTATGCTCATGAAAGGTATGTAGGGCATGTTTCTGCTTAAAAAAAAAAAGTCCTGGGGAAAAAATCTGAATTGAATCAAGAAGATGGAGTACCTTATAAAGAATGACTCAAAGGACAGATATTTGCTATTTTTTGATCTTTAGGCATTTACCATATTTAAAAATGATGCATTTTGTTAAAAAGGGTATGCATATCATAAATAGAAATGTTTCGGAGATGTTTTATTATTTAAGCAAAAAAATCAGTAATGGTAATTTAATTAATAGTAGTAAATAACACTAACTCCTGACATTTTACCATTTCAGAGTGTTTTCACATGAAATATGGATAATAGGTTGCTGAGAGGCTCGCATAGTCCATGTTTGAGAAAACTTGAAGTACAGTGTTGCCTACAGCAGGATTCAACAGTGAATCCTTACTTCCAAGTAATTTTCCTACCTCATACCTTTTTTAAAAACAAAAATTAGAGTTGATTTACAATGTTGTGCCAATTTCTGCTTACAGCAAAGTGACCCAATTTTTAAAATACATATATATATGTATATATATACATGTATATATATGTATATGTATACATGTATATGTGTATATGTGTATATGTATATATGTGTATATGTATTCCTTTTCCTATATATATATATATGTGTGTGTGTGTATATATATATATTCGTTCCTTTTCTTATAGTAGCTTCCATTATGGTCTATCCCAAGAGATTGAATATAGTTCCCTGTGCTATATAATAGGACCTCATTACTTATCTATTCTTGCTTCTCCATTCTAAATATAATAGTATGCATGTGATAACCACAAATTCCCAGTCCATCCCACTCCTTCCACTCTCCTCCTTGGCAACCACAAGTCTGTTCTCTATGTCTGTGAGTCTTTTTCTGTTTTGCAGGTAGGTTCATTGGTGCGTAGTTTAGGTTCCACATTTAAGTGATATATAGTATTTGTCTTTCTCTTTCTGACTTACTTCGCTTAGTATGATAATCTCTAGGTCCATCCATATTGCTGCAGTTGGCATTATTTCATTCTTTTTTATGGCTGAGTAGTATTCCATTGTATATATGTAGAATATTTTCTCAACTCATTCATCTGTCGATGGACGTGTAGGTTGTTTCCATGTCTTGGCTGTTGTGAATAGTGCTTCTGTGAACATATGGGTGGATGTGTCTTTTCAAATTATGGTTTTGTCCAGATATATGCCCAGAAGTGAAATTGCTGGATCATATGGTAGTTCTATATTTAGTTTTCTGAGGAACCTCCATACTGTATTCCATAGTGGTTGTACCAATTTATGTTCCCACCAACAGTGTAGGAAGGTTCCCTTTTCTCCGTAACCTCTCTAGCATTTGTTATTTGTAGACTTTTTGATGATGGCTATTCTGACTGGTGTGAGGTGGAACCCTGTTGTCATTTTGATTTGCATTTCTCTAATAATTTGTGGTATTGAGCATTTTTTCATTTGCCTGTTGGCCATCTGTATGTCTTCTTTGGAGAAATGTCTGTTTAGGTCTTTTGCCCATTTTTTGATTGGGTTGTTTGTTTTTTGTTTTGAGTTGTACAAGTTCATATGTTTTAGAGATTAAGCGCTTGTCGGTTGCATCATTTGCAACAATTTTCCCCCATTCCATAGGTTGTCTTTTCATTTTGTTTATGAGTTCTTTTGCCATGCAAAAGCTTGTAAGTTGGATTAGGTTCCATTTGTTTATTTTTATTATTTTAATTTATTTTTTATTTTTTATTTTGCCTCTTCAGGGCCACACCCACGGCAAGGGTTGAATTGGAGCTGTAGCCCCTGGCCTATGCCACAGCCACAGCAACTCGGGATCTGAACCGTGTCTGTGCCCTACATCACAGCTTAGCAAGCCCAGGGATACAGCCTGCATCCTCATGGTTACTAGTCAGATTCATTTCCGCTGAGCCATGGTGGGAACTCCTATTTTTATTTTTTAGTGTTTTATTTTTTTGACTTTTTAGGGCCTCATCTGTGGCATATGGAAGTTCCCAGGCTAGGGGTTGAATCGGAGCTGTAGCCAGTGGCCTGAGCCACAGCCATAGCAATGCCAGAACCAAGCCAAGTCTGTGACCCTCACCACAGCTCATGGCAACACTGGATCATTGAACCAACAGAGCAAGGCCAGGGATCAAACCCATGTCCTCATGGATACTAGTTGGGTTTGTTACCACTGAGCCATGACAGGAGCTCCAACAATATATCCTGGTGTAGGTCTGTTTGGGTTTAACTTGTTTGGGGCCCTCTGTGCTTACTATATCCGGGTATGTTTTTTTTCTTTATATTTGGAAAGTTTTCAACCATAATTTCTTCAAATACATTTTCAATCCTTTTTTCTTTTTCTTCTTCTGGAATCCCTATTATGTGTAGATTGGTACACCTTATATAACTCCATAGATCTCTTATATTGCTTGCTTTGCCTTTCTTTCTTTCTTTCTTTCTTTCTTTCTTTCTTTCTTTCTTTCTTTCTTTCTTTCTTTCTTTCTTTCTTTCTTTCTTTCTTTTCTTCCTTTCTTTCTTCTGTCCTGATTGGGTGATTTCCATTATTCTGACTTCCAAGTCACTTATTAATTCCTTTACATTATTCATTCTGCTGTTCAATGTCTTTAGCTCAACTTTTGTCTCTGAAAATGAATTTTCAAAATTTTCTTGGTTCCTTCTTATGGTTTCTAGTTCCTTTTCAAAGTAATCTGCATTACTGTTCCTGATTTCTTCAGTATTTTTTCATTACCTCTTTTTTGAACTCAATGTCTGTTAGACTGCAGAGGTCTGTTTCATTGTTAGCTCCTTCAGGGGAATTCTCCTGTTCTTTTAAATGGGAATAGTGCTTCCTTATTTTGCTTATATTTTCCTAATCTGTGAGTTTTGGGAAAACAGTTATCCGTTGTAGTCCTGGAGGACTGTTTATATGGGGGAGCATCCCTGGGTAGCTTGTAAGGGCTTCGTGTTTTTTTGACACGAGGGCTGCTTTTGGTTTGGGTACTTGCTGTCTCTTTCCTCAGTGTGTGCAGGCCTTTATCAACTTGATGGGGCTGTGTGGGAGTATGTCCTATTTGTCCTTCTGGGGAGGTGGGGGCAATGGTGGGTGCCTGATCACTGGGACCTTTGACAGTGGTGGGGACTCACAGGGAGGTGGAGGCTGCAGGCAGCTCCTGGTTGCAGGGCCCTCAGCGGTGTCATTTACCCTGTGGGGGGGTGGGGGTGGCGCCCAGAGCTTTTGGTACTGGCAGTGGTGGAGTGTGTGCATCTCTAGGAGGATGGGGGCAACAAGAGGGCCCCTGTAGTCTGAAAGCCCACATATGCGCAGAGAAAGAAGTTCTTTTGGAGATCCCAGTCCCATCCTCCTCTGGCATTCCCCAACAATGGCGCCTTGCTTCTCTGGCAGGCCCAGGCCTCCTGTACTCCTTTCTCAATGGCGCAACACTCCCTAGACCCCTCAGGCTGTTTCCACACAGCTAACCCTGGTCTTCTCAACAGAACTGAACTCAGTAGCCTGGGTCTCAAAGCCAACTTCCCCCCAACCCTAGTGTTCTGAGGCTCTCTGCTTTGCCCTCCTCAGACTGGCTGCTGTGCTTTTTTCCAAGGCTTTGAGGCTGCCCCCCTATCCTAACTAATCTCCCTATCAGTTTAGTGGCCTCCCAGGGTACAGATTTCTTTACTCTTTCACAGCTCCCTCTTAAGAGTGCTGTTCCCATCCTGATTCCTTTTTACCTCTCTTTTCTCTCTCTCTTTTTCCCTTTTTTCTCTAGTCAGTTATGTGGAGGGTTTCTTGCTCTTTCTGGAAGCCTGAGGTTTTCTGCCAGAATTCGGTAGATGTTCCGTGCAAATCGTTCTACATGTAGATTGTTTTGTTTTGTTTTGTTTTTGCTGTGTTTGTGGGAGAAGGTAAGCGCCATGTCCTATTCCTCTGCCATCTTGATCCCACCTCCCTTATACCCTTTTCATTGTTGATTTATAGCAGAGTTGATAGCCTTTTTAAAGGACAGTGTCCATATTTTATTGAAAATAGTAACATTTTTAAAGGAGAAAATTGTTGCAAGTCTATCATCCTCTTGTTTATATCTCAAAGTTTCAGAATGAACCCTTTCCTTTCCTATTATCCTTGTGTTTTAGGAATGCTGTGACCAGTTGGTAGCAGTGTAATATAATTATCTACTCTGAATGGGGTTGTACATTTTCTGATATTCAAGGAGTTGCTTTCTATTCAAGTGTGTCTGTTTATTCATTCAACAAGAATTGCTGTGCACTGGAGTTAACAGTGAAATTTTCATTCTATATGCTGTTTTATTCAGATTTAAAATATAAGCAAACTTTGCATAAGTGCCATTTAAAGCATTTCTCTACAAATTTAAGAACAGAAATATAGTTCCTTTTTACCAGTTCTTTATCATTCCTTTAACCAGTCATTCTGACCCTATTTATATGTATATTTTCTGGTGATGGTGTTTAATGTTAAATACTGTCGATTAGTCTATTTCAAGACTAACTGAATACAGTTCTCTGTGTTATAGAGTAAGTCCTTGTTGTGTATCTATTTTATATATAGTACTTTTTAATTTGTTGGTCCTGAACTCCTGATTTATCCCTTGCCTCCTTTCCCCTTTGGTAACCATAAATTTATTTTCTATGTATATGGGTCTATTTCTGTTTTGTATAAACGTTCATGTGTATCTTTTTTTAGATCCCACATATAAATGATATCATATGATATTTGTCTTTCTTTGTCTGACTTAATTCACCTAGTATAATAATCTTTAGATCCATCCATGTTGTTGCAAATGGCATCATTTCACTCTTTTTTATGGCTGAATAATATTCTTTTCTATTATCTTCTTTACCCATTCCTCTGTTGATGGACATTTAGTTCGCATCCATGTTTTGGCTATTGTAAATAGTGTTGCAGTGAATATTGCGGTGTGTGTATCTTTTCGAATTACGGTTTTGTCCAGCTATATGCCCAGGAGTAGGATTGCTGGATCATATGGCAACTCTATTTTTAGTTTTTTTTGTCTCTTGTCATTTTAGGGCTGCACCCACAGCATGTGGAGGTTCCCAGGCTAGGGGTCTAATCGGAGCTGTAGCGGCTGGCCTAAGCCGCGGCCACAGCAACACAGGATCTGAGCCACATCTGCGACCTACACCACAGCTCACGGCAATGCCAGATGGTTAACCCACTGAGCAAGGCCAGGGATCCAACCCGCAATCTCATGATTCCTAGTCGGATTCGTTAACCTCTGCGCCACGACGGGAGCTCCTATTTTTAGTTTTTTAATGAACTTCCATAATATTCTCCACCGTGACTGTTCCAGTTTATATTCTGACAGTGTCATAGTGTTCCCTTTTCTCCATACCCTCTCCCGTATTTATTATTTGTAGATTTTTTCCTTTTTGTAATTACTCAGAGAATTTTATTACATTTATAGTTGTACAACGATCATCACAAGCACATTTTATAGTATTTCCATCCCAAACCCCCAGCCCATCCTCCTGGTGTCCATCCTGTCTCATTTGGAAAACATGTGTTTTTCAAAGTCTGTGAGTCAGTATCTGTTCTGCAAAGAAGTTCACTGTGTCCTTTTTTTAGATTCTACATGTAAGTGATAGCATTTGGTGTCTCATTGTCTGACTGACTTTACTTAGCATGATAATTTCTAGGTCCATCCATGTTGCTGAAAATGCCATTATTTCTTTCCTTTTAATGACTAATAATCCATTGTGTATATGTACCAAATCTTTATCCACTCCTCTGTCAATGGACATTTACATTGTTTTCATGTCTTGGCTATTGTGTAGAGTGCTTCAGTGAACATTAGAGTATATATATCTTTTTGAGTCATGGTTTTCTCTGGATAGATGCCCACAAGTGGGATTGCTGGATCAAATGGGAATTCTATTTTTAGTTTTTTGAGGAATCTGCATACTGTTTTCCACAGTGGTTGCACTCATTTACATTCCCACCAATAGTGTAGTAGGGTTCCCTTTTCTCTACACCATCTCCATCATTTATTGTTTGTGGACTTTTTGATGATGGCCATTCTGGCCAGGGTAAGGTGGTACCTCATAGTGGTTTTGACTTGCATTTCTCTAATAATGAGTGATATTGAAGATCTTTTTTTTTTGTGGTTTTTGGCCATTTGTATTTCTTCTTTGGAGAATTGTCTGTTTAGATCTTCTGCCCATTTTCTGATGGGGTTATTTGTTTTTTTGGTATTGAGCTGCAGAAGGTGTTTGTAAATTTTGGAGATTAATCCCTTGTCAGTCGATTCATTTACAAATATTTTCTCCCATTCTGTGGGTTGTCTTTTCGTTTTGTTTAGGGTTTCCTTTGCTGTGCAGAAACTTTTAAGTTTAATTAAGTCTCATTTGTTTATTTTTGTTTTTATCATCATTATTCTAGGAGGTGGATCTGATACGATATTGCTGTGGTTTATATTGGAGAGTGTTTTGCCTATGTTTTCCTCTAAGAGGTTTATATTATCTTGTCTTATATTTAGGTCTTTAATCCATTTTGAGTTTATTTTTGGATATGGTGTTAGGAAGTATTCTAATTTCATTCTTTTTTCATGTGGCTGTCCAGTTTTCCCAGCACCAGTTATTGAAAGGGCTGTCTTTTTTCCACTGTATATTCTTGCCTCCTTTGTCATAGATTAGTTGACTGTAGGTGTGTGGGTTTAATTCCAGGCTTTTATCCTCTTCCACTGATGTATATTTCTGTCTTTGTTCCAGTACCATATGGTTTTGATGACTATAGCTTTGTAGTATAGTCTGAAGTCAGGGAGCGTGATTCCTCCAACCCCATTTTTCTTTCTCAGGATGGTTTTGGCTATTCTGGGTCTTTTGATCTTCCAAACAAACTTTAAAATATTTTGTTCTAGTTCTGTGAAAAATGTCCTTGGTAATTTGATAGGTATTGCATTGACTGTAGACTGCCTTGGGCAGTATAGTCATTTTGATAATATTGATTCTTCCAATCCAAGAGCATGGTATGTCTTTCCATCTGTTTGTGTCATCTTTGATTTCTTTAATTAGCATCTTATAGTTTTCAGAGCACAGGTCTTTTGTCTCTTTATGTAGGTTTATTCCCACGTATTTTATTCTTTTTGATGCGATGGTAAATGGGATTGTTCTCCTAATTTCTCTTTCTAATCGTTCATTGTTAATATATAGAAATGCAGTCAATTTCTGTGTATTAATTTTGTATCCTGCAACTTTGCCAAATTCATTGATGAGCTCTAACAGTTTTCTGATAGAGTCTTTAGGGTTCACTAGGTATAGTATCATGTTATCTGCAAATAGTGATAATTTTACTTCTTCCTTTCCAATTTGGATTCCTTTTATTTCTTTTTCTTCTCTGATTGCTGTCACTAGGACTTCCAAAACTATGTTGACTAGTAGTGGCGAGAGCAGACATCCTTGTCTTATTCCTCATCTCAGTGGGAATTCTTTCAGCTTTTCACCGTTGAGAATGATGTTCACTCTGGGTTTGTCATACATGGCCTTTATTATGTTGAGGCGGGTTCCCTCTGTGCCCACTTTCTGAAGGGTTTTTATCAGAAATGGGTGTTGGATTTTGTCAAAGGCTTTTTCTGCATCTATTGAGAGGATCATATGGTTTTTATTCTTCAGTTTGTTAATGTGGTGTATCTCACTGATTGATTTGCAAATGTTGAAGAATCCTTGCATCCCTGGGGTTAATCTCACTTGATCATGATTTACAACCCTTTGAATGTATTGTTGGATTCTGTTTGCTGGTATTTTGTTGAGGATTTTTGCATTTATGTTCATCAGTGAAACTGGCCTGTAATTTTCTTTTTTCGTGGTATCTTTGTCTGGTTTTGGTATCAGGGTGATGGTTGCCTCAAAGAATGAGTTTAGGACTGTCCCCTCCTCTGCAATTTTTTGAAATAGTTTCAGAAGGATAGCTGTTAGCTCTTCTCTAAATGTTTGATAGAATTCACCTGTGAAGCCATCTGGTCCTGGACTTTTGTTTGCTGGAAGTTTTTTAATCACAGTTTCAATTTCAGAATTTGTGATTGGCCTATTCATCTTTTCTATTTCATCTTGCTTTAGTCTTGGAAGGTTGTATTTTTCTAAGGGTTTGTCCATGTCTTCTAGGTTTTCCATTTTATTGGCATATAGTTGCATGTAGTAGTCTCTTATGATCCTTTGTATTTCTCTGATGTCCATTGTAACTTCTCCTTTTTCATTTCTAATTTTGATTTGAGCCCTGCCTCTTTTTCTCTTAATAAGACTGGCTAAGGGTTTATCAATTTTGTTGATCCTTTCAAAGAACCAGCTTTTAGTGTCATTGATCTTTCCTATGGTTTTCTGTGTTTCTATTTCATTTATCTCTGCTCTGATCTTTATGATTTCTTTCCTTTTGCTAACTTTAGGTCTTGTCTGTTTTTCTCTCTCTAACTGCTTTAGATGTTAAGTTAGATTGTTTATTTGAGCTTTTTCTTGTTTCCTGAGGTAAGCTTGCAATGCTATGAACTTGCCTCTTTGAACTGCTTTTGCTGCATCCCTTAGGTTTTGGAGTGTTGTATCTTTGTTGTCCTTTGCTTCTAGGTATTTTATAATTTCCTTTTTGACTTCTTCAGTGATCCATTGGTTGTTTAGTAGCATGCTGTTTAGTCTTCACGTTTGTGTTTTTTGCAGTTTTTTTTTCCTTGTTGTTGATTTCCACTCATGTAGCACTGTGGTCAGAAAAGATGCTTGATAAGATTTCAGTTTTCTTAAAGTTACCAAGGCTTGATATGTGGCCCAGAGTGTGATCAATCCTAGAGAAAGTTCCATGTACACTTGAGAAGAATGTGTATTCTGCTGATTTTGGATGGAATGTCCTATAAATATCTGTTAAGTCCATATGGTCTAATGCTTCATTTAGGACCTGTGTTTCCTTGTTGATTTTCTGTCTGGATGATCTGCCCATTGATATAAGTGGGGTGTAAAAGTCCCCCACTATTATTGTGTTATTGTCAGTTTCTCCTTTTAAGGTTGTTAGCAGTTGCTGTATATATTGAGGTGATCCTATGTTGGGTGCGTATACATATTTATAATTGTTGTATCTTCTTCTTGGATTGATCCTTTGATCAGTATGTAGTGTCTTTCTTTGTCTTTTATAATATTTTTTAAGGTCTGTTTTGTCTGATATGAGTATTGCTACTCCAGCTTTCTTTTGATTCCCGTTTGCATGGAATATTTTCTTCCATCTTCTCACTTTCAATTTGTATGTGTTCCTAGAAGTGAAGTGGGTCTCTTGGAGACAGCATATATATGGGTCTTGTTTTTGTGGCATTCAGCCAGTCTGTGTCTTTGGTTAGGGCATTTATGTTTAAGGTAATTATGGATATGTATGTTCTTATTGCCATTTTATTAACTGTTTTGGATTTGTTTTTGTTGCTCTTTTTTCTTCCCTTCTTTTGTTCTCACCTCTTGTGGTTTGATGACTTATCTTTAGTGTTGTGTTTGAGTTGATTTTTTCTCATTAGTGTGTCAATTGTAGATTTTTGGTTTCCAGTTACCCTGAAGTTTTTATAGAGTCTATATATATATACGAGATTGTTTTAAGTTGTTGGTCTCTTAATTGCAAGTGCATCTCCAGTGTTCTGCATTTGTACCCTCCTCTTCTCATGATTTCTGATTTTGGTAGCCTATTTGTGTGTGGATGATTTCCTACCTTTACTGTATATGCCTTTACTTGTGAGCCTTGTCATTTGTGGTATTTTTGTTTCTAGTCATGGCCTTTTCTGCCTAGAGAAGTTCCTTTAGTATTTGTTGTAAAGCTGGTTTTGTGTGCTGAATTCTCTTAGCTTTTGCCTATCTGCAAAGTTTTTGATTTGTCCTTCAAATCTGAATGAGAGCCTTGCTAGGTAAAGTAGTCTTGGTTGGAGGTTTTTTCCTTTCATCATGTTTAAGTATATCATGCTACTCCCTTCTGGCCTGCAGAGTTACTGCTGAAAAATCTGCCAATAACCTTATCAGGGTTCCCTTGTATGTTATTTGTTTCTTTTCTCTAGCTGCTTTCAGTATTTTCTCTTTGTCTTTAATTTTGGTCATTTTGATTAATATGTGTCTCAGAGTGTTCCTCCTTGGGTTTATTTTATATGGTACTTGTTGTGCTTCCTAGATTTGAGTGAGTGGTTCCTTTCCCATGTTAGGGAAGTTTTCAGTTATTATCAAATATTTTTTTCTGTCCATTTCTCTCTCTCTTCTCCTTCTGGCACCCCTATAATATGGATGTTGGTGCATTTAATGTTGTCCCAGAGTTCTCTTAGGCTCTCTTCGTTTCTTTTCAATATTTTTTCTCTTTTCTGTTCTGCATCAGTGATTTCCACTAGTCTGTCCTCCACCTCGCTTATTCATTCTTCTGCCTCCTGTATTCTGCTGTTGCTTGCTTCTAGTGAATTTTTTATTTCAGGCGTTGTGTTTTGCATCTCTGCTTCCTTACATTTTAAATCTTGTATTTCTTTGCTCAGTGTTTGCTGTAAATTATCAGTCTTTGCCTTTAGTTTATTTCCAATGTCTTGCATCATCTTCAGCATCATCAGCCTTTTTCCTGGAGGCTGATAGTCTCCGGATCACTTAGCTGTTTTTATTGTTTTTTTTTTTTTTCTTTCTCCCTCATCTGAGTTATAGTTCTTTGCCTTTTCATTTTTGTAGGTTTTGCTGTGGTCTCCTTTTTGCAGACAATAGAGTTGTAGCCTCTCTTCTGATGTCTGCCCCCCTTGTGGCTTAAGTTGGTACAGGGACTTGCTGTAGGCTTCCTGATGGGAGGGACTGGTGCCTACCCACTGGTAGATGGGACTGATTCCTATCCCTCTGGTGGGTGAGCCTTTATTTCTGGGTGAGGTTAGAAGTGGCTGTGTGCCTGAGGTATCTTTAGGCAGCCTGTTTACTGATGGGTGGGATTGTGATCCCACCAGGATTATTGGTTGGCCTGGCACTTTTTAGCTAATGGGTGGGGCCAGATTTTCCCAAAATGACCGACTCTAGAGGAACATGTGCTGATGAATATTCCCGAGGCCTTTGCCTCCAATGTCCTTCCCCCACAACAAGCTGCAGGCACCCCCTGTTTTCCGTGGAGATCCTCCAAGAACTGCAGTCAGGTCTGACCCAGATTCCTGTGGAGCCTCTGCTTTGCCCTGGGACTCAATGCACGTGAAAGCCTGTGTGCGCCTTTCAATAATGGGGTCTGCATTTCCCCAAGCCCTGTGGAGCTTCTGCTCACAAGCCCCACTGGCCTTCAGTGCCAGATGCTCCAGGGGCTCTTTATCCCAATGCCAGATCCCCAGGTGTGGGGACCTGACCTGGGGCTCAGAACTCTCACTTGTGTAGGTGAGTCTCTGTGATACAGTTACTTTCCAGTTTGTGGTCTGCCTAATGGCAGGTATGGGGTTGCCTATATCGTGTAATTGCTCCTCCTACCTCTTGATGTGGCCTCCTCTTTGTCTTCTGGAGTAGGATATCTTTTTGAGTTTCCAGTCCTTTTGGTTGAAGGTTGTTCAGCACTTGGTTGTAATTTTGTTGTTTTTATGAGCAAAGGCTCCAGCCCTTCTATTCTGCCATCTTAATCCTGTCTCAAACTGCATCTATTTGTAGACTATTGATGATGGCCATTCTGACTAGTGTGAGGTGATAAAGCCCATTGTAGTTTTGATTTGAATTTCTGTAATAATTAGTGATATTGAGCCTTTTTTATATGTTCCTCTTGGCCTTTCATGTGGCATTTTTGGAAATGCTTTTTAGGTCTTCTGTCTATTTTATGATTGGGTTGTTTGTTTTTAATATTGAGCTCTTTGTATATTCTGGAAATTAAGCCCTTGTCACTTGCATCACTTGCAAATTATTTCTCTCATTCCTTAGGTAGTCTTTTTGTTTTGTTTATAGTTTGCTGTGCAAAAACTTTTAAATCTAATTACATCTTATTTATTTTTGCCTTTATTTTCGTTATTCTCAGAGATCCAAAAAGCTTGCTACAGTTTATATCAAAAAGTGTACTGCCTACGTTTTCCTCCAGGATTTTTAGAGTATGTGGTCTTACATTTAGGTCTTTAATCCATTTTTAGTTTGTGTATGTGGTGTTCAGAGAATGTTCTAATTTCATTCTTTTACGTGTAGCTGTCTAGTTTTCCCAGCATCACTCATCGAAGACTGTTTTCCATTGTATATTCTTGCTTCCTTTGTCATTGATTAATTGGCCATAAATGTGTGGGTTTATTTCTGAGCTTTCTATCCTTTACCATTGACCTTTGTGTCTATTTTTTTATGCCAGTACTATACACCATTTTGAGGACATTCTTTCTGATAGTATCAGCTTTGCTGTATAGTTTGAAGTCAGGGAGAATGATTCCTCCAGCTTCATTCTTCTTTCTCAATATAGTTTTGGCTATGCAAGTTCATTTGTGTTTCCATAAAGTTAAAACATTTTTTGTTCTAGTTCTGTGAAAACTGCCATTGTTAATTTGATAGGGATTGTATTGAATTTGTAGATTGCCTTGGGTAGTACGATCATTTTAACAATAATAATTCTTCCAGTCCAGCATTACAGTATATCTTTTCATCTGTTTGCAGCATATTCAGTTTCTTTCATCAGTGTCTTATAGAGTACAGGTATTTTACTTACTTAGGTAGATTTATTCCTTGGTGTTTTATTCTTCTGATGCAATGGTAAATAGGATTGTTTCCTTAATTTCTCTTTCTGATAGTTGTTATTGTGTAGAAATGCAACAGATTTCTCTATTAATTTTGTATCCTGCAGCTTTACCAAATTCATTGATGAGCCCTAATAGTTTTCTGATGGCATCTTTAGGATTTTCTATGTGTAGTATGTCATCTGCAAAGAGTGAGAGTTTTACCTCTTCCTTTTCAATTTGAATACCTTTTATTTCTTTTTCTTGTTTGATTGCTGTGGCTGGGACTTCTAGTACTATGTTGAGTAAAAGTGGTGAAAGTGGGCATTCTTCTTTTGTTCCCGATCTTACAGAAAATGCTTTCAGCTTTTCACCATTGTGTATGACATTAGCTGTGGGTGTGTTATATATATGACCTTTATTATGTTGAGATATGTTTCCTCTATGCCTGTTATCCGGAGAATTTTTATCATAAATACATGTTGAATTTTATCAAAAGCTTTTTCTGCATGTATCAAGATGATCATAAGGTCTTTAATCTTCAGTTTGTTAATGTGATATATATCACATTGATTAATTTGTGGATATTGAAAAATCCTTGCATCCCTAGGACAAATCCCACCTGATCATGGTTTATGATCCTTTTAATGTATTGTTGGATTTGGTTTGCTAATATTTTGCTGAGATTATTTTTTTTTCATCTATGTGCATCAGTGATAATTGTCCTGTAGTTTCCTTTTCTTTTTTGCTTTTTTTTTTTAGGGCCATACCTGTGGCAGATTGAGGTTCCCAGGCTAGGGGAAAAATTGGAGCTACAGCTGCTGGCCTATGCCACAGCCCCGGCAACATGGATCCGAGCCATGTCTGTGGCCTATACCACAGCTCATGGCAATGCCATATCCTTAACCCACTTCGTGAGGCCAGGGATCGAACCTGCATCCTCACAGATCATCATCAGGTTTGTTAAATGCTGAGCCACAAGGGAACTCCTAGCCTGTAATTTTCTTTAATCTTGTAATAATCTGTAATGGAAAAGAATCTGAAAAAGAATATACATATATATAATATACACATATATGTATAACAATAATTTTTAAACGTGAGACTAACATAACACTGTAAGTCAAGTATACTTCAATTTAAAAAAAAAAGACTATTTGGGCCCTTCTCTGTAGATTTCACACCTTTGAGGTTTAGGCTTACTTTATGTATAAAATGAAAATGCCTCTTTTTTTTTTTTCCCTCGATTGTATGTTTCATGGGGAACTCATTCTACTTTTGCAATAGTGACAAACACGTAAAATAGAAAGCGAAAATTGTCAGTAATTTTATTGCCAGAAGTATCCACTTTTATGTTTTTTAAAAGTGTTTTAAAATTTATTTTAAAAATTTATTAAAATTTTTAAATTGTGATAAAATGTACCTAACATAAAAGTTACAGTCTTAACTAGTTTTTAAGTAAAATTTAATAGTAGTTTTAAGTACAATTTAGTAGTGTAGTAGTGTTAACTACATTCACATTGTTGTGCAACTAGTGTTTAGAGCTCTTTTCATCTTGCTGAACTGCTAGATGCCCCTTATACTTCCCCTTTCCCCTCCCCCAGCCTCTGGCAACACCCTTCTACTTTTTTTATTTAGGAATTTAACTTCTCTTGATACCACATATAAGTGGAATCATATGGTATTTGTCTTTGTATGACTGGCTTATTTCACTTAGCATAATGTCCTCAAGATTCATTCATACTGTAGTATTTGTCAGAATTTCCTTCCCTTTTCCCACTGTGTACTTTTCAAAAAACTCTCTAAAGTGTTATCATGTTATTCCTATTGCTTTGTAAGTTATTTTTTCAAACCTAACAGCATATTGCAGACGTCTTCACAAATACATCAGTATTTATACACCATTATGTATATATCATTTTCATTGCCACCAAGAATAGCATTCCTGTTCTACATTTGGGGAAAATGAGGCTTGGAGGTGAGTAACTTCTAGGTCTACTTGATTCTAGAATCAGACTGCAGTGTGGTTTGTATAAGTCAAGGATATGATTATTGTGGAAAGATGAAGTAATTTAAAGACATTTTTGTGGGAACTAAAGGACCTGACTGAATGTGTTTGTTATGGGAAACCTCCACAACTTGGATTTTATGGTTGCAGCAGATAAAATGATCTGTCTTTGGAAACATCTTCCAAGTCTAATACTGCATTACATTTTCTCTTGAATCACTTATATCTGTGTTAATACTGGATATTTTTAAGGAGGCAGTAATTGTCCTGACCAGAAATGTATTTTCAATGGCCTTTCAAAAAGCCAGAGATAAAAGAGCAGAGAGGAAATTACCTGCTTCTAATCTGAAGGATAATGAAAAGCGAAGAATGCTGGCACTCTTAGTGAGCTAGTTCAGATGTCATACTTAGTGTAGTTCATTATAATCATTTTAGAGCTAAAAAGACCACAGAAATAATCTAAACCTCTTTTTTTTTTTTTTTTTCTTTTGGGTGCGCCTGTGGCATACCAAAGTTCTGAGGCCAGGGATGGAACCCAAGCCACAGCTGTGACAATGCTGAATCCCTAACGTCTAGGCTACCAGAAAACTCTTAAACCTACTTTTGAATTTCATAAATGAGGTACTATTGTGAAATGGCTACCGAAAGTAGTCAACTATGCAGTTAGGCTTGAAATCTGTATCTCAAGAACTCTCTGTCAGGTGCTGGTAGTGAATGGAGTCATATTTTCTCATATCAAACTAGCTGTTACTTGTATTTTATACTTTAAGTGCACTTCTATAACATTTCCTGGTTTATAATATAATTGAGATGTTTTGGAAATCTTAACTAATGATTTATATTTTTATAGAATTTTTGAGGACTATAGATGCATGTGAGTTGGAAATGTCTTTGTTACCTGTGAAAATAGTTGATTTCTCAGAAGTTGATTTAGCACTTACCACTAATTCTAATGTGTTAGGGAGTGAACAAGGTAGTGTGGGCTATCGAGATTAGGTGCTGCTCGTAGTGGCAATAAAAATGAAGGGAATTGGGGTAAAAGTTTTTTTGAATTTCCACCCCTGATCCATCAAGCAGTTGTTGATGAAATCCATTACCTTTGTGAGTCTTGTTAAAGGCGGAGATCTAATTGAAAATCAGACCTAACTGAAAATCTGGAGAAAGATAAAGTCAACTACAGTAAAGATTATGGAACAAGGGCTGGCTGACTATAGTTTGAAGCCCACCAGTTTTTGCAAGCTAAAACTGGTTTTTCTTTTTTATTTTTTTAAAGTTTTATTGAAGTATAGTTGATCTAGAATGTTGTGATAATTTCTGCTGTACAGCAAATTAATTCAGTTATTCATATACACACACCCATTTTTTTTCATATTCTTTTCCCATATAGATCATCACAGAATATTGTGTAGAGTTCCCTGTGCTATACAGCAGTTCCCTGTTGGTCAATCATTCCACATATATCACAGTGAGCATATACCAGTTCCAAACCCCTAGTCCATCCCTCCCCCAACCTGTCCCCTTTGGTAACCATAAGTTGCTAATGGAATTTTTGTTTTGTTTTGTTTTGTTTTCGCATTTTAGGGCCACACCTGTGGCATATGGAGGTTCCTAGGCTAGAGGTATAATCGGAGCTGTTGCTGCCGGCCTATGCCAGAGCCACAGCAACGCCAGATCCGAGCCGTGTCTGCAACCTACACCACAGCTCACGGCAACACTGGATCATTAACCCACTGAGCGATGCCAGGGATCGAACCCACAACCTCTTGGTTCCTAGTTGGATTTGTTTCCACTCTGCCACAATGGGAACTCCAGCTAATGGCATTTATTTTATTTTATTTTAAATTAAATGGTTGAAAAAAAATTAAAAGAAAAATACTTTATGGTAGATGAAAATTACAAGAAGTCCAATTTCACAGCCTGTAAATAAAGTTTTATTGAAACACAGCTAACATATACTCACTTGTGTATTTATTGTTTATGGTTACTTTTGCACTAAAAAGCCAGAATTGGGTAGTTGTGACAGAGGCTGGATGGTTCCACAGAATCTAAAATATGTAGTATTTGGTTCTTTATAGCAAGAGTGCCAACCCTTTATAAGACATCAAGATTAGCTTATGTTTATGGAAATTTATGGCTTTTTTGCTTACCAAAATCTCTAAATGAATACTGCCACATTTATTGAAGGATTCTCCACTGTTTTTTTTGCCTCTAGGACAACCCACAATAGTCCATTCCTGACTGCTTTTCATGACTTCCTTTGATAATTTTCCAGTGGTTCCTTTTGCCAGATAGGTGAACAGACCAAAACCACACAGGAAGGTCTGTGGCTTTTCTAAAGAAGCTTTGTACAGATGGCTATATTTGGCTTGGGTACCTCTCTATTTATTGTAGAAACCTGGATTTTGCTTTTGGTCTTTCCATGAGAGCTTTGATTCAGATACATATAAAATGATCCTCACTTTCCAAGTACAAAATTAACAAACATAATTATTATTAGATCCATGTTTGTGTGAAGAAAATCTTGATCTTTCACATTTTTGCCAGGCATTTTAATAATGCTAGTTATGTTTCTCACGCATTTTAATTTTATATCAAGGTTAGCTGATATATATTCTTTATTGGTTAGCCTTAAACACTTAAACCAATGTCTCTTTTTACATTAATCTTTTTGATAGAATAACCACATCAGTGCTAGTCCATCTCTTATAAAAGTTATTTCCCCCATCTTTGTAGCTGTGGTTACTTGATATCAGTTCTCTTGGTGCTTACATAAGAAGGGGGTGGCCCTACTACTTTGTAAGAGGTTTGAGTTTTGCAGCCACTAAGAGCTTTGGGTCCTGCCACCATTGCCACCATTCTTTTCAAGCAAAGCAAACAGGTGTTGTCTATCTAGAAATAACCTTTATCTGAGAGTTTAGATTTGGGTAAAGCAGATCTTCTATCCTATTTCACCTTGCGTTTGGTCATGGTTGTGCTTTTGTCTATGGTGAGGATGATTTTTAACTTTGTCTTGGAAAATGTATAGCATGGCTCTGGGTCATGGTATTGAGCTGAACAGTTCCCTTCTTATATCATAGACCTGTTTTGTTACCTTGTTGGTGCTTGATGCTGCTCTGTTAGCTTACTTAAAAGTTTCGGGTATGGAGAGGTCACTAGTGAGAGGAGTTAGGCTCATGCTGTTAGAGACTTTGGTCAGAGAACCGTTTTTGCAATGGAGTGGTCTCACATATTGGAGTAGGTCATGGCATAATTGTGCAGCTTTGTAAGCAAAGCCAGTGAAGGTGGAAGGAATGTGAAAACGACATACTGAGGCAGAGGCAGGCTGGAGTAGGTGGAAAGAAGCGTGGGAGAGCAGCGGCTTGACTTCTTAAGTAAGACTGAGAGTAAAGGAAGTTGTTCTGACTGACAGTAAAGGGAAGTTGCGATGAGGCATTACATTAAGGCATTTTGACTTACCTGACTTGTTGGTGAGGAAGGTGAGAATAGAGACTGGAGGGAAAACTCCATATTATCATTTCTGAAATTACAGGATGAGCTTTTATAATCTAACCCTGGGTTGGGGTTTTAACGTGTGCAATAAGTGGGTTATTGTATGGGTCGGAAATATGATGTAAGATATTATGGTAAGTGGTTTCAGGTTTAAAGGGAAGGGGTGAAATGGGAGCTAAGTTTGTTCTCCTTCTCTGAGGAGGGTGAAGGGCTGCGGACTCACACAGCAGGAACTACTCTAGGTAGGATAGCCATGACAGGGAAAGAGAAGAGATCCGTGTCTCAGCCCCTGAGCTTTTATCTACAGAAAACTTGGCACTCCCTGCCCGGGCTGTCTCAATCATGTTTTGAAAGGAGGGGTCACCTTCAGAAACTTTATAGCTGGCACTCCGGCCTTGTTTTCCTAAGAGGTGTGACCCACCAGGCCTTAAAGCATCCAGTAGGAAGGGCCTCCAACAGTTATTTCTCTTGTGTTTAATGAGTGTTTGTGTTGTCTCTTCACCCCTAGGCTGAGTTAATAGGGCCTGTCTAGAGAGGAATAGTGCCTGAGCAGTTGGAGGAATCAGCCATTCAGCGTAAATGCACTGGATTTGGACAATACATGTGGACTCCCTGGTTTCCTGCCTGTGAGGTGGGACTGTTCCCAAAGCTCAAGGAGGATAGAAGTGGGGATGGCGTTGGCTAGAGAAGCAGGAAGAGATACCTGCTGGGAGTTACATGAGTTTTCTCATGAAGCTGTAATTGGTTTAAAGTAGGATCCTAGATCCTTAGAATTGGACTGGATTTTAGGAATCATCCAATTCAACCTCCTCATTTTGTTGATGAGGAAATAACAGACACCTATGAAGGTTCCTCGACTTATCCCAGACCAGAAAGGTAATGAGTGGCAGTGCTGGGGCTAGACCCCAGGTCTTTTGATTTAATAAGTATGCTTCTTCTGGCTTGGACTTTGAAGGGGTAAATTTAGCATGGATCTGGGATGGGATTTGGGGGTGCAGTGTGGCCTGTTTATGAGTCAGTAAGTTGCTCTTAGGACAGTGGTCCCTGGGCCATAGGCTGGAACGGGTGAGGCAAAGAACCTCTGACTCCTGTGACTTGTAACTATGCGTTAAAGAAGACTGTGATGTGATTATTTCTTTGTATGAGAGTGCACCTAGGCATACTAGTGAGTCTCTTTTGCTGAGGATAGATGGGGCTAGAGAAGATTCCTGGGGAAGAAGACAGGGGAATCTAGTTGAAGATGCATTCCTCTTGAGTGAGTTTTGAAGTTGAAGTCAGAGAACCTGCTCAGACTCATAGAGGCCAGGCAAGTAGTATCTACTGTGGCATTTGGAAACTGGAAAGTAGAGAGGGAGGGCCTCAGTGTTCCTGGGAGTGTGGGGGTAGTACATAGTACAGGTCCTTTTATGGTTAGAGCTTTCCACACTTGAGTACTTATTTCTGCTTAACTGGCTAATGCAACTCTCATTTTAAGCTAGCACAATGACTCTACACACTATCCCTTTCATTTATTTATCTTTTTAATTTTTCCATATGTTGGGTTTGAACATACACTATAAAAAGAGAGAATTTTTATAAACTCTGGCTAAAATATTTGGCAAACTGCAGGATTGGTTTTATTGGAAAGAATGAACTTAGTTTTTGGAAATGATTTTTCTTTTTCTGCTTGCATTTGCTCTATGGAGGCGGTGTGTGTGTAGTGGTTAATAAGCATAAGGACTCTGAGTGAGGCTACTTGGGTTGAATTCTGGCTTTGTTATGTACAGTGTGTGATTTTATTTAAACTATATACCCTCCATGACTCAGTTTGAAATAAGGATAATACCTCACAGGGTTGTTGTGAGGGTTAAATAAGTTAATACGTGAGTTAGAACAATGCCCAGTCCACATTAACTGATGTTTACTTATTAGCTGTTGTCACGTCCCAGGCTGTTGATCGAGGCCCTTTATCATTTTACTTATGAGGTAGTTGAGGCTCAGATGGTTTTAAAAGCTTACTTAAGATCATCCAGCTAAGAAGTGGCTAAGGTATGTCTTAAACCTTCTCTATCTGATGCAAGGCCTAGCTCTCAACCAGTCTTTATGAGGCGTGCTAGATCAGCTAACTGTAGATTGTAGGTTTTATAGCTATCTACCCATCTACCCAACTCTATATATATCTTCTACTTACTAGTTTGGATTTTTCTTTATGTTTGCATTTTGCTAGTAATACATTTCCTTAAAATATCTGTGACTTAAGAATTATAAAATATACAAGATAAAAATTTTTAAAATTTCTCTTAAAATAATGTTACTTAAATATTAGATAAGAACTTTAGAAATCCATGCCAACAGTTATAAATTGTGGAAGGCTAAAATGTCATTTCATGTGACATCTGATAATGGCTATCAGGGTTTCCACACACTGGTAAGTTGTGTGGAAATTAAGACAGTTATTAAGCATTTTAAGCGTATTGTTTTAGAACAATCATGGCATTAATGTTTTAACCGTTTGCACATTTTAATTACCAGGAAGAAACTATATCAAATTTTTATAGCTGATGGAAAGCTCCCTAGTCTGTATCCTAGACTGAGATAAAGAGAATTAAGGCCTGAGAAGTCAGACAGGGCTGCTTAGCAACAGTGACAGGTGAGGTTGATGAGAATTAACAGCTTTTGACTGTTAGCAGAATGGTGGTGTAATGAGATCTGCTTATGGTAATAAAGCATTGACTAGATGGCTGAATGAAGTGATGCTTTCTCATATATTTCATAAAATTATTAATGACATTGAGCTCAGATGTTTAGATTTCTGTACTATTCATACTTTTGATATTTTATTAAAATATAAATATTTTAAACATTCTATAAAATTTTATTTTATAGAATCATATTATGTATTGTCAGCTTTGTGATTATCTTATGGAGAAACTTATTAGTCACTGGAAAGTAGCAGAATAAAAGCAAAACAAAACATCCCACTACAATAAAACCACTCAAAACACCAATTCTTTATCTCTCTCAAAATAGCTGCAATTTAGGGGAATATTAATCTGTCTCTAAATTGAAAATTATCCAGCCATTCAGGTTACTCTGAAAAAAAAAAAAGCTGTTAAAAATTTTAATTATTTATATTTTGTCTCTGGGCAAGGTGTAAAGGATTGTTTTATGAGTATCCATTATTAAGGTTTCTTTAAAGTTTTAGCCAGGGCAGAATGAAGATCAAAACAACTGGCAGTGAAGGAAAAGATGGCTCAGGGCATGTGGCAATATGACATTAAAGATTACATCAGATACAGTCTGTCTCTGGAATGACCATATGTCCTTTCCATCTGATGTCTGTTTCAGGACTCAGATAAATGAGTTAAAGGTTTTGGATATGCTTTAAAAGAGTGTTCTTTCATCACTTATATTAGGTTTGTTTACAAATCAGATGTGTTTCAACTGAATCAAATGTGCATACTATCAAAGGAATGAACACGATGACAAAATTATATTTTTCCTAATAATTTGGATGTTGATTCCTTTCAGGTTATGTGGGTTTGTAACATTGAGTACTAGGATGAAGTGTAGATATCTTATGTTCTTTTCACTTAGAGAAAGAAGAGAATTTGTTTTTTTCCCCCGGTTTTAAGCTAATACAGGAATGAAATGGGAAGAAATAATAGTTCTTTTCTAAGGACTTTTATAAGGATGACTTTTAAAGAAAAGGTAAGAATTCCCTTTAGTTGAGGATCTGACATTGTTACTGCAGCAGGCTGGGTCACTTCTACCGTGGCACAGGTTTTATCCCTGTCCTAGGAACTTCTATGTGCCACAGGCAAGGAAAAAAAACCCAAACCCAAACAAAACAAAACAAAACAAAAAAAAAACGGCAAAGGAGAGACCATGGCCGTTGCAACTTGAATAGAGATAAGCAGAAGTATGTGTGTGCTCAATGTCACATGGCAGGAGGCTTCCCCCAAAGCAGTTTGCCTGTCCAGGGAGCTGTTTCATTTTGTGTCTGACAGAGTTTTATTTTGGAAAATCCCCAGTTCCCTGCCTGTTACTTCATTATGGATTATACAGGTAAAGTTAAATTTAAAATATTTTTCAGCCATGTAGAATTACTTAAAATATGCTATTTTGAATTAATATTTTAAAATTAACATTGGTTATATTGTACATAAATGTATTTTAAAAATTATTATTCATGAGTTTATTCCCGGGTATGTATGAATTTATTTTATACAAATTGTGATTAAGTAAATTTCCTAAGGGAAACTTTTAAGGGAATTTCTCAGACGTACCTTTGTTATTTATTCCATTTCAGTTTGGGTCATATTCAAACAGACTTAAACTGCAACCCAAATTAATCTACGTTTCTGCCCTCTGGGTTAAAAGGTTTAGAGTGCAAACATCCGAGTTCAAATGATGTCATAGATAGAATAAAATATACACACAGTGTGCAGAGTCTGTAAAACATTTTTGGCATTGTGGTAGTTGTTTTGTGCAAGTAGCCCAGTCTTTTAGATGGAGTTGATATAATGAAGTGAATTGGAGAATTTCAGTTTTTTTCTTAAATTTTTTGAATTTAATTAGCCTGCTTCCTTTTTAAATTGCTGAGCATATTCTTAGTTTCTAGTTTCACTGAATGGTAAATTGGTATAAGAATAAATTTAAGGTTAACCATGGGTGGTGTTTATTTTTTTTAAATCTTTTTTTTTAAATTAAAATATAGTTGATTCACAATGTTTTGCCAATTTCTGTGGTGTTTCTTGATGTGTAAGTGGGGGATTAACTTAGTTTGGATGAGCTGAAGTTGGTATAGGGAGGTGAGGTGGTGATAAGGGGATAAGGACATAAGTCTTTGCCCCAAATTTGTGCAACTAATTCAAAATTATATTACCCTAATTTTTAACTTTTGTATAATGGTGGCACTGTTTTCTAACAGATTCTTTTTAAACTAAACAACATAGATTTTTGGAAGATTTTTCTACCAGGGCAGAAACCTACTTTCCATACCCCAAATAATGACGAAATCCCAGTGTGCGTTTAAATTAGCACTAAACTTGCATGTTCTTTATAAATGATACCTTTTGATCTATGGCAAGATAACTAAATATGGTGGGAAAATCAAATTTTTGTGAAGTTGTTCATTTAAAATGCAATTTTAGGAGCTTGTTTTGCCAAGGACTTTTGTGACGAATGTTTTTTGAAGCTAAAACATTTATTAGAGTTCCCATCATGGTGCAGCAGAAATTAATCCGACTAGGAACCATGAGGTTGTGGGTTCGATTCCTGGACTTGCTCAGTGGGTTAAGGATCCAGTGTTGCTGTGACCTGGGGTATAGTTCACAGACAGGGCTCGGATCCCGTGTTGCTGTGGTGTTGGCTGGCAGCTGTACCTCCAATTTGACCCCTAACCTGGGAACCTCCGTATGCCACGGTGAGGCCTTAAAAAGTCAAAGACAAAAACAAACAAACAAACAAACCAAAACAAACATTTAAGAGTAATTACCCCAAATATGTTTTTTCTCTAAATCCATGTTTTCCTCTTTTAGAGTTCTTTTAAAGCACATGGTATGGTAGTCTCTCTCTCTCTCTGGATTTTGAATTTCTTTTCCATTAGTGTACCAGAATTTTGTTCCAGGGCTCTGAGATAGAATATACTTAACCAGTTAGAAGGCTCACTATAACTGTGTCACTGTGTTGAAGTAGGAAGGAATACTCTATAGATGCATACAAAGAAATCAAAGAAATCCGATTTCTAAAATTCTACCAAGGAGCTTTACTAAGAGGTATGTTTTTAATTATAAATTTGCACCTTTTCCCAAAGAACAGAATCACTGATTTTTTTCATTTATCTGTAGTTTATATATTGTCATTAAAACACTCTCTACTGTTTTTAAGTACTACTTTCTAAACATATAGATGGTATTTTAAAAGACATAACTTCAAAATGCTAAATGGGCATCAGGAGGAATACTAATGAAGTAAAACTTTCATGTGAATAAAAGGCGACCTTTCCAGAGAAATTCTAGGTGTGAGACTCAATATGAGTTATTGTATGTACTCTGGAGAGAATATGTGGCTTAAGTTCTTACCACATTTGTAGATAACATTAATTAAATTAGTTATCTCATGTGATAGGAAGCTATTTTGAGTGTTGTCTTCTATGGTGGTCTTTATAAACATTTACATATTTGCAAATACAGGTATATTTAGTCTGTTAAACTTTGAAGAGAAGAACACATGTTTTCAGTTCACGGGAGAGTGAATTCTTTTGCTTTAGAAAAAAGAATTTATTTTGCTGTCAGCACAGTTCAGCACAACCACTTTTATACTAATGACAGTGTCATAGCACTGAAGGGGATATCTTCTAATAGAAAACCCAGTTTTGATGATTTAAGAATAGATTTGTTTTATTTTATTTTTCTGGAAAGCTCTTCCCCCATGTGGTTTCCATGTTACCCATGTGGTTTCCCTTCAGATTTTTCACGTCTCTGTTGAAATGTCATCTTTTTAAGGTGGCATTACCTGACGGTTTTACCTAAAATAACCATCCCATTCAATCACTCCTCATCTTCTGATTGCTTTTATCTTTCGTTATAAGACATACCATCACATGATATATTACATATTTGTTCATCTCACCCACAGAATATAAGCTCTGTGAAGAAGAGAGTTTGTTCATAGTATACCCCTAGAATGCAAAACAGTAGGCTCCCAAGAAAGAGTTGTTGAGTCAGTTTATGAATGAGGCTTCTTTTGAAAGTTACTATTGACTTACTTTAAGATTTTTTCACTATTATCTTTACCAGCAACATTCTAATTTAACAGTAATTATTTGACTACTAAATTATTTCGACTATCAATCCTTCTTTCATTGCTAATTTTACCCTGAAATTTCAGTACTCGCTTTACTAATGGAAGGGCAGGGTCCCAGGCTGGCTGGCAAGCAGGCAAGCGTTATTAGACACAATTGATAATCAAAAGATCACTTTGGTTTTGGAATGTATTATGTGATTTTTTTTTGATGGGGACATGGAGGACATCAGTCATTCATTCTTCCTTTATTTTCCTTTGTTACCTTTTCCTTAGGCAGCATTTTAACATTTGTCTTTATTCTCTGAGTTCATGCCAGCTGCCCAGAGGAGAGAATGGGAGCAAACTAAAATTTTGGTATCTATTTTGTCAAATACGGGTCTTCAGTGATATGGATCCTAACCTTCTAAAGTGTTTAGAAATACCATAGGCGTCCAGACGTAATAGAACCCTTAATAGGAGTGAGAGGTTTTCATATGTCCGGTTTTGCTGACAGATGAGACCTAGTGTTTTTAACATACTGATCCTGCTATAGTTATCTAAAATGTAGACTTCATTTTGAAAAATATTGCAGTCTTTAACTTACTCTTAGAGGTCTGTGCCAAGAAACAAATATAGGCACTCAAAAATGTATTTGTATATGCATACATACACCTTTGTATATGAGCTGCAGAAAGGAATTACATCGATGAGTTGGCAAACACTTGTTGCATATAGACTATGGCCTCTGGTGGAAAGTACAGTTGTCCCTAGGTATCTGAGGGAGATTGGTTCCAGGACTGCGCCAACCCCCAAATCTAAGGATACTCAAATCTCTTATATAAAATGGTGTAGTATTTGCATGTGATACACTTCCTCTGCATATTTTAAATCATCTTGAGATTACTTATAATACCTAATCCAATGTAATTTTTAGGTAAATTGTTGTAAATACAGTGTAAATGCTATGTTAATAATGTGTGTCAAATTCAAGTTTCACATTTGGAACTTTCTGGAATTTATTTTCCTTAATATTTTGATTGGCAATTGTTTGAGTACACAAATGCAAAACCCATGGATACAGAGGGCTGCCAATATCTCTCACCCAGGGATCATTTTCTCATTCTACTTTCCTCTTGCCTTTCTGCTGGCACAGGCTATATCCACCCTCATTTGTATGACTATTCATGTGCAATATGTGGCGTGCAATATGTGGCATTCAATTTAAAGTAGATCTTATGTAAGGTGATATTGTAGTGTCAACCCTTTTGAAGTGTATTGCCCTTTCCCACTTCCTACAGTTATATCTCAATACCATTATTGATACAGCCATATCTCATTTTATTGAGCTTCTTTTTATTGTTCTTTGCAGAAATTGCATTTTTTTATGATTGGGAGTTTGTGGCAACCCTGCATTGAGCAAATCTATCACCATCATTTTCCAACAGATTTGCTCACTTTGTGTGTCTGTGTTACATTTTGGTAATTCTCATGATATTTCAGACTTCTCTTATTGTTATATTTGTTATGGTGACCTGCAATCAGTGATGTTACTACTGCAACTCGCTAAAGGATCAGATGATGGTTAGCACTTTTTAGCAATAAAATATTTTTAAATTAACATTTTTTAATATTTTAAATATAGTTGATTTACAATGTTCTGTCAGTTTCTGCTGAACAGCAAAGTGACCCAGCCATACCCATATATATATTCTTTTTCTCACATTATCCTCCATCATGTTCCATGACAAGTGACCAGATACAGTTCCCTGTGCTATACAGCAGGATTTCATTGCTTATCCAATCCAAACATTTTTAAAGACATAATGCAGTGGCTTACTTAATAGACTACAGTACACTGTAAATATGACTTTTGTATGCACTAGGAAACCAAAAAAAAATTGTGTCACTTGCTTTACTGTGGTGATCTGGAACCAAACCCATAATACCTCAAGGTATGCCTGTATTCTCCACTGGTTGTTGCCCTGGATCACTTATTTTTGGAGAGATGCATTTTTCTTAATTTTTGCAATTTCTGGTATAGTTTTTTCTGTCATTTTTTAGTTTTTATGGTGACCTTTCTCTTTTAAGAATTTTCTTCTGCACATTTCCAATTTGTTTCTATTTTCCTTTCATTTCAGTTGAATTTTTAAAATATAATTTTGGGAATTTTTTTTCTTTGAGAGGCATTATGGAAAATAGTTAAGAGCATATAGTTTGGAACCAAACTGCCTGTGTTTTAATCCTAACTTGTTTAGTAATTTGCATGACCACCATCTTTCAATTATAGATAATAATTATATCTACCTTGTAAGACATTTTGATGATTAAATAAGCTAATACATGTGAAGTTCCCAAAATAATACCTGGCACAGAGTAAACACTCAGTAAGTATTAGTTGTTATTATTCTTTGCTACAACAAAATATTTGTTCTTATGTGGTATCATTGCAGTTTCTTCATAACGGTTCAGCATTTTCAGTAAGATAAAGGGCAGATGACTTTGAATGAACTATGCTACATTCATACAGTGAAATATTATGCAACCATTTAAAGGGTGAGATGGACCTATGTATAATGACTGGAAGAACTATTAATCATATTTTTAGATGATAATTTGAAGTTCCACAATCACATAAAAATTCACTGTTTAAAAACTATTGTATAAAGACATGTTTTTTAAATTTAAGAAAGTATTGAGAAAATGTATATATCTTAGATGAATGGATGGAGAGTAAACTTGAGCTCTTGAATTTTCTTTTTACATAATTTTAAAAGTGGGATTATTGAAAAATACACATGCACACTTTTTGTGTATTTCAGTATTTTTGAAACATTTGAGAAAATCTTTCTTTGCTTGTGTTGGATAGACATTCTAATGAAAGTCTGTACACTTCTAGCTTTAAAAAAAGATTTCTAAGAGTGAAGGAAGACTTTTGTCAGGTGAGTCAAGAGACAGAATATCTTCTTTGTGTAGTTGGATGAAAAAGAAATATATTTGTTGGTCATAAATGCCCACTTGCACACAGATATACATAGATGTATGCATACAGCCTTAACATGATTAAGGTACTCTAGAAAATGACAGGAATTCTCATAAGGCAAAAATGCAGAAAAATAAGGCAAAAGAAATGGGGTGGGACACAACATATAACTCAACTATACACCAATATAAAATAAAAAATTAAATGGGCAAAAAAAAAGAGAACTGGGGTAGGAGAAACGTGTATACATAAATATATTCCTAGAGTGGTGTTTTTTACATTTGAATGATAGTTGCAAAATAACTAATAATATGTTCGCTAACATTTGAAGCTGTCTCAATCATTGGTCTAAGCACTTACAGGGTTATTTTACTGTTACATTTACTTGTGAATTTATATGCCCAGAATGTGTGTGGAGTAGTGTATATATTTTCATAAATTTGTGATTGAGTGTAAAATCCCTGATCTGTCAGTCTACTATAGCCTGCTGAAAAAAAACCCCAATGAATTCTGGAGTTAAAAGGTAGGTTATTTCCCTCATTTCTGATATTCTCAATTCCCTTGAAAAGTTCTACTTGCTGCATAAAAGCAAGAACTCTGATTTGCATATCTTTGTGGTTGGTTGCTATAAAGCCAGTACTTAAATTTTTTTGAGGTCTCTTTCAGTGCATAGTATCACAGGATGACGATCTTGTTAGGAGGGTGAGTGTGTGTGTGTGTGTGTGTGTGTGTGTGTGTGTGTGTGTGTGTGTCTTGGTCTTGTGCTTTTTGTGACAAAGGAATTCCCCTTTGAATTGCCTGCTCCCCTGAAGCCCCTGGAGCCTCTGGCTCAAGCAGCACAGTCGGTCTGTGCAGTGTCTCTGACGTCACCGGTGTATGCATAAGCCCTGCTATTGTCTTACTGCTATAACAGGGCTGGGGATTGCAGTATCCGCTGTTGCTACTGCTCCCAGTCTTGCCTCTGCTGCTACCTAGTCCTGTCTTACTGCATCCCAGAAGAACCACGTCAGCCTGCCTTTCCCTGTTGGATTTTCAAAAGCAGCTCTTCGGTATTTGGTGCTGTAGGAGACCTTGCTTTTCAGTCACACGGGAGAACACTGAAGCTTGTAAGAGGAGAATCTGGCAGCTGGACACAGCTTGGACTGCATTGTCTGTCTTCATGACCTCTGCTGTGTAGCAGCTCATCTCTCCACTCTTACACGTACACTCTCCTCGATTTTTCTTTCCTTCCTTCCTTTTTTTTTTCTTCTAATTTTTTAAAGGCAGCCTCTGGAGCCAGCCATGTTTGGCACTGAATCTTCATGTAAGTAAATGGATCTCACTTTGCTATTTGGAAATCTGCTTGCTGTCATGGTTTCATTGGCTTGGAGTTCATATCACTTTGCTTTAGATCATTAACAGCCTTTGTATTTTGGCTGTAATTACAAAGGAATTGGTCTCAGGGAAGTGACTCTCCCTTAACTGGGTTATTCATCCTTAAGGCCAGGGATGTCACTATGGTCAAACCAGGCCTCCAAGAGGGAGGGAGGGAGACAGGAATCTAGGCAGCCTCCCAGAACATGTTAATTGATAGGATCGTCTGTCACTGATCTATTGTTGTGGATTCTATAATGGTCCTAAAACCCTAAAATAGATACTGGGAGGATCTGAAATGATAGTGCTTATTAGGAGGGAAAAAAGGACATATATATTTTTTATCTAAAAGGGGAAAGAATTATATTCTTTTCATACATATTTTCACAGTAACAGAGGGGTAGACATATGTAGATTTAAAGAATAAGAAATAAGCTTTGTTTTTAAAGATGGATTTTTTTTTTGACACAATGGCTTCAGTTTTGATATGCTGACTAGCGTCACAGTCCAGCAGCATCATAGCATCATATCTGTCTTAAAACTTATACAATGAAATTGCTTTGGTGCAGAGCAGGCCCTGCACAAGGGGCTGGGCTGCTGGCACTTGTAGACAGCTAAAATGGATATTTGAAAAATGATGACCAGCCTAAGTGATGGGGATTATTTAATGTTGGATGTAGAATAATATAACCTGTCAATGCAGTTGTACAGGCTCTGCAGAATATTTTGTCATTATCCATAAGCAAAGGTGACAGTTAAGAATTTCTGAAGAGACTCAACCTGCTGGGCTAGAACATTAAACATTTGCAAAACACTGTCTTTGTGGGGAGAGGGGGTTAGGGCAGTAATTTAGGAATCACAATTCTCATAAATATATATCGAACATTTTCTTTCTTATCTCAGGTAATAGATGAGTGTGACTGTGCACAGCTGATGCTTATTCTAGAATGGTAGTATTTCAAGAGAGCTAATAATCCTCAGTTCTTTTGTTTCTTGATTGCCTTTTTTAAAGCGTGGATTATTTTTGCTGTTTTACCAAGAAGCTTCCCATTTCTGAAATTACCACACTGCCTTATCGGTCTGAATAGAATGACAATGAAATGTAATATCCCATTCAGCATGTGACAATTTTATTTTCTAATAATTAAAAAATATTTTTATTTACTTAATGATACGTTGGGAATTGTCCCCAAAGAAATAGGAACATTATTTAGTGGCAGAGACCTTCCAGTTTATATATTATAGTCAGGGAGTTTTGTTTATGTAGGAACCTGGGTATGGTCAGAAATTTTTATCTATTAAAGAAAAACTAGTCTTACTACTTTTTTTAGCTGAAAATGGAAGTTGAAACTCAGTGTGGGGCTCGTTGGGATCTTGGCATAGGGACTCTTAATACTGTCTGGCCAGGTTTACCAAGCAGATGCAGTCTTTACTGATCATTAAACCTATTCTTTTGATAGTATCACCCATGTGCTATATGCTATGTTTGAAAAGTGGTGGTCGCTTTTGGTGTCCATAGCTACCAGATTACTGCACAGAAGAATACCATTTAGAAGACCAAATGTCATCATATAGGCTTTTGGCATTTTTTTTACTTTGCTGAGTATTAAGTTTAGTTTCCTGCTTGTCACTAGAAGACTGTAGATAGATTTGTACTGTCAATGGTTGTAAACTGTTGAGAATGGAAATTCCTTAAATCTGTACTCAGAGTTGGGACAAGTGTATTTTCTTTGCGTTTTGAGGCATAGCTTTTTAAGCCTTTAATTTGTATCTTTTGGATGCTATTTTATAGGTTAAGACTATCCTTGGAATATTCAGAAAAATAGTCACATTAGAAGCTTTAATTATTTCAGAAGGAATCTTCCAAACCACCTAGGATGGTCTTACTAAAATTTTATAATAGATATTTGTCTACCCTATGTATAGTGCTGTGCTAGATCCTAGAAAGATCATTTTTTTTCTGACATTCTGGTTTTATGATTCTTATCCTTGATTTCTGGTTGCAGTACCTTACTTGGATGCTTTTATTTTTTAAATCGAGGTATGGTTTACATGCAATAAAAAGCATAAGTCAAAATGTGTAGCTGAGTAAATTTTCACCTATTTGTTTACACCTGTGGAACCCGTATTCAGTTTGAGGTAAAAAACATTTCTATTACTCCAGGAAGTTCCCTTATGATGACCCTTCTCAGTCAATATTACTTGTCCTCCTTCATCAAAAGGTAATTACTACTCTGAATTCTGTTGTCATAGTCATTTGAAAATGGCTCTTTAAAATTTTCTTTTTCTCATTGTTCTTTGCCTGTAAGAGAAGGAAATGTCAGAAATGTCCATGTCTTCATTTTCAAGTACTGGATTGATTACACCGACTTTATGTTTCAGAACTTTGAGTTTCAGGAATTTGAAGTAACCTGGGTATCACGTTATAACACATTTTGTCTCACTGAAGTAATATTGCTTAATGTAAATATCAAAAAAGTATCCCTCTGCCCCCCCATTCACCTGGAACAGTTGACCTTGTTTATCAAAGTTAAAGGCTTACATAGCTATGGCAACAAAATTAACAAATGCTGTCTGACCTTGTTTTAGTGAACATCTTCTGATATCATTTTAGTGAATAACTCCAACAGTGCTGGTCTCTTTTTTTATGACTTGGTGTATCTGAATCTTCCATAGCTGTGTACATTGGCCACACTCTATTTTCAGCCCACTTTGAAATGAAAGTGTTCTGTTTCACGTGTAGATTAGTCATTAGTACAAAGCAGGAAGTATAGCTTCTGTAACTCTGTTACCATCTTTATGTATTTCACTGAGCTTTTCCTTTACTGAAATTTCCCATGTCTAAAAATGGAAATAGTATGTCTGTTCTTTATCTGCTTCATGGAAATGCATTTTTACTGTGTGGTCAGAATAATTTAGGTTTAAGAAGAAAGTACTAAAAATAAAGTTTTGTTGAGGGGAAGGGTCATTAAAGTGCATATTTTGGGTACTTGATTTAATGATAGTTCATATTTTAAAATCAATAAGTTGAATCCTACAAAAATTAAAAAATGTTCATTTCTTATTAAAATTTTATAAATAGAAAAAAATTTCATCTTTTCTTGTGGTGCGCTAAGGAAGACTGGTTTTGCACTGCTGCCATTTGATTACATTCTTCCTCATAAAGCTAGTTATTCTCCAAATGATAAGTAATTCAAGTGCATGAACATTTATTCAGTTAGCATTTATCCAGCTCAGTCCTTTTCCTGTCTCCTCTCCCATGTTTAACTTTTTCAGGCCTGAAGGGTACCATTTAAGATGTGCTGTGGTGGGAATTGTGCCCTGATCTAACACATTAATGTGTCTTCCAGAGCACCTGCCTTATTAGTCCAGTGAAGAGAGCAACATCTTACCTTCTGAGAAACAGTGTGCCCTTGGGGAAAATAGTGTCATTTAATCCCTCCTCCCAACATTTTGTTATAGTTGTAATATATTAAAAAGAACGTCTAGTATATCTGTGAAAGGGAGAGGGGAAATCACCCAAGTTCCAAGAGAGCAGTAGTATTTTACGTCCTAGTATGACTAGACTATGAGTCTTCCCTGCCATTCTCTGCATGCCCACATCACCTTGGGTAAGTAGCCAGATGCTGGAAAGGACTTGGGGTACTTGTGATGCCCCATATGATGTTCTTCGATGGGTGCCAAAAGTACAGCTGTTGCCTTTTGTTTTCATTACTGATGAGTGCATTAATTTAGAACTGACAGCTTCTCAGATTTAATAATGAATATGGTACCATGTTTCAAAGAATAATGTGATTATTTCAAATTTTGAGCCACTGTGTGGGAGATAGTCAAATGAATATACTCTAGCAATATTAGGTCATCAAGAAACTATATAATTAAAAAGGCATCTCTTTGATAGAGAAATAAATGAGTCACACTCCCTTTTTGTGTGCATTTCAAAACCATTCTTGACAACCAATTATACGTGAGATCAAACTTGGGTCTGTTGTTTTGATGTAATTTTTGTGAATCTGTTGGGATGTTAATAGCAACTATGGTCATTCAAAAATGGCTATTCACAACTTGACCCTTTTGCAATATAAGCCCTGGTTCTTGTTAAATAATTGTATGAGACTAATGTTTTTGCTGTTATTATGTTTAACATTTTAGTACTACATTTTTTCCCTTTTATTGTTTTTTGTCATATGAAACTAGGTAATTTAGAAACACAGCCATTTTCCTTTCCTACACCTTTAATCTGGCTGTTAGTATTTAGCTGTATTGAATTTTAGATGCTTTCATCTTACTTAAAGCAAAATACAAATATTTAAATATATACACAGAAACTAATTCTGAACTCTAATTCTGCACTTAGAACGTTGAATAAAAAATATTGTTACATGACTTTAGATAAATAGAATACCACACACTGCTAAAAGTCACAAATATGGAAAAATAATTATATTCCACAGAGATTTACAGTGGGGCATGGTTGTGCAGGGGCCTGGGAAACTAAAGCTTATATAACATTTTTGAGTTGTTTTACTATATCTTTTCTTTCCTTCTAACACTGTAAGTTCCAATGTGAAATTTCCTTTTGACTGCCTGTTAATAGTTGACATCATATGGTTTTTAGTATCAAGGGAATATTTTGAAACTAAATAAAGATAGGACTTTTTTTCTTCTGGATATTTATATACTAATTCTGCTAGTACAGAAATGGAATAAAAATACTCAGTGATTACTTAAAATTGTCAGATTACTTATTTTCACTTGAGTATTTGTTTCCCTAGTTGTTAGTCTGGTTTGTTCAGCAGAAATTACACATGAGTTTTCAGTGATTCTTGTTTTCATTGTCACAATGGACCAGATTCATATCCTGTATAAACTGTGGGGAGTCTATGGGGAAAAATTACCATATATGGAAACTTTCCTCATAGAATCCCCATGGAGTTACACAGGATGTGAATAGAATTGTTGTGGATTGTGTGTTGGAATAGTCACTGATTATGTGTATTTTTAACATTAATCATAGTTACCAAATTAAATTATATTAAAATACTATTAAAATTTCAATATAAGGGCATGTGGAACACAACATAGTCATTTTTAATTGTTTCTCAAACTGTATTTGATCCCACCATTTTTTCCCCTAATAAGTGTAAAACATTCATTAACATGCTTATTAGTGTGTTTTTTAACTAGAAAATACCAGTTTTGAATTATTTAAAAGTCCTGAAATGTAGTCTCACTTGCTGTGCTAGAATAGTAAATTATAATATTTTCTCTATAGAGATTTTGCTTGTATTAATAATAGATTCAGATAGTTGTGAACTGAAAGACAAAGATATAGTTTAATACATATTGTAGAAATAGCAGCAACAATGTGCCAGATGCAGTGACTTAGTGCAGTGACTCTGGTGCTCTATTGCCTGGATGCAAATCATGGCACTGCCATGTTCTGCCATGGTACATCTAAGCTCTTCTGGCTCAGAGTGGCTTATCCAATGAACTCTTGATGTTAGGGAAATCCGCCTTTTTGAGCCAGGACATGTGCACCAGGGTATGGCTTATCAAGGGTCATTGTGGATATTAGACTCCAGCAGTGGGAAAAATTGGCTGAAGAAAGGGAAATGTCACTTCCTAAGACTGGATGGAAGTTTCGTCACAGGGATCATTGAAGGGGACCAGAAGGAGATGTGAAAGGAGGAGATTGCATGAAACTGGGTGAAACAGGTCAAGGTTAGCAAATGCCCAGAGTATTTCTCTCCAGCAGTCACTGCTGTGATAGGCATCATTAATTGGTCATAGCACTTTTGTAGGATTGTCTTAAGCCACTAAGGGTTGAAATGTTTTCCTCTTAAAACACTTATCTGTGGAAATGTTTTATACGTTGGAATGAATAATAGTTATATAAATAAATATTTAAATAAAGCTGAAAACAATTACTAAATTAAGAAAAAATTAGGAATCTTAAGTGTTCTGGTAATCTCCATTTTGACATAAAACAAATGTACCATTCTGTGTCATATTATGATTCTCAGTAATGTCAAAATAATTCAGACACTACTCTATTTTGAATAAAATTTTCACCAATTGAAGATGTAATTGTAAGATGTATCAATTAAAGATACACCCCCAGAGTGTAGCAGTGTACACTATATACTAAGCACTCAGTCTTTAAAAATTGCCTTAAGCTGCGACTTAAGTTAATACTGAAAATATGATGTGTGGGCTTTATAGGGGATTGATATTGAGTTTAAAATTTTCTAGCCAAGGAGTTTGTTATGCAATTGGCACATATTAGAAATATGTCAGTGAGCAACTCTTACCTGTCACTCTTCAGTGATTACATCTCATCTGAGTTCACTTATTTCTTAATGTTATTAAGTAAAGATGATAAGGTATAACCATCAGTTCATTTAAACATGAAAACTGAAAAGTATTTCTTTGGCAATCCTGATGCAATTTTAGAAATTAGAAAATTTATTTTACATTTCTCAGTGAGAATTACAGACTAAGATTCAAGCTCATTGACATGTTTTGGGGAATAGTGAGTCTGATTGAAATGCATGCAGAGTAAGAAACCACAGTGACTCCATTAGAGTATTATTCACCACTTCCTTCACCCGTGGCTACTAGAACACGCAGACTTAGCAGGAGGCTTTATTAGTGTTTGGCTTGGTTATACACATGGATAGTCCAAGCACGGGCTTGACTCAGAAGTCTAGAATATTTTATCTGAAACTTTCCTAGATTTTTTTTTTTTTTAGTATAATGATGTTTCAGTTATCTTTTGCTATTATATAACAAACCACCCCAAGACATAGTGGCTTAAAATAAGCACTTATTATATTTCACAGTTCTACAAATTGACTGATTGGTTGGAGCCTCTGGTGGTTCTCATGTAGAGTCTCTTATGTGGATGCAGTCAGTTGTCTGTTGGACTGCGGTCATCTAAAGGCTCATCTGAGTTGGATGTCCAGGATAGCTAGACCACTGGAGATCAGTTGAGTGGGGCTGTTGACTTAGGGCTTAACTTGGGTTGTAGGCAGGAATGCCTATATTTAGCCTCTCCATGGAGTTCAGGCTTCTCAGATCATGGCCTAGGTTCTCAGAGGAAGTGTCCCATGACAGAGCATCCAAGAGAACTAGGAAGAAGCTGCAAGGTTACTTATGACCTAATCTTGAAGTCTTAGAAGTCACTTCTAGCATATTATATTGGTCAAGCAAGTCACTAAGATGAGCCCAGATTCTAAGGGAAGAGGTTTAGACTCTTCCTGGTGAGGGAGTACAAGAGTGCAACTGTAGAAGAGCAAGTAGAACAGAAAATATTGTGGTGGCTAACTTTGGAAAATAGTTTGTCACAAGTAGTTTCCAAACTCCATGAAGCTGGTTCTATGGGGATTTGTAAATGAGTGGTCTGCAAACTTTTTCTATAAAGAGCCAGATGTGAATACTTTAAATTTGTGGACCATTCAGTCTCTTTTGCAACTGTACAGCTCTGCCATTGTAGCACAAAAGTGGCCATAGACAAATGAGTGTGGATGTGTTCCAATAAAACTTTATTTGTAGGCATGGAAATTTGAATTTTATCTAATTTTCACATGTTAATAAATATTCTTTCTTCGTTTTCCCCCCAACTCTTAAAGACTGTAAAAAAACATTCTTAGATCAAGGGCCATTCAAAACCAGGTGGTAGGCAGCCTTTAGCTCACAGGCCTTAGTTTGCTGACCTCTGTTCTTATTTAATTTGAATTTTATTTTTAGTTGCTAAAAAACTAAAAGAACAACAAATACATTCATGTATTAAAAATAACTAATTTTGTTATATTAAGTACTGCTGATAGATGAACTTAGGTTCTCATTGGTTGCCATTATTAAATGTTATAAATTTGAACTTAAAAATTTATATCCATTTTACATATTGGGCTCTAGCATAATATTTTGTTTGAAAAAGGTTGTGTTAAAATGAAAGAAAATAAAATAGTAGGACATTTGAAGGCTTGTTCTCAGAATCACACTAGGTAAGACAGAATATGGAAAACTTCTGTTTGATTCAGTTTCACAAATATTTATTGAATACAAAGGAATAACATGTGGCAAGAGATAAGAGAGAAAAAAGCTTTCAAGAAATTTAAAGTTCAGCTGGATAAGGGAGGTAAGGCAATGAGAGGAGATTGGAGAGGGTAATAATATTAAAACTATTTTTCTCTTTCAGTTAAGGCAGTGTGGATGAGATTATTTTTGTTATTGGTACCCATCAATCAAAGAAAACATTGGTTGTCATTGGAGTTGGCACTGTATACTTAATATGTAGAACATGATAAGGAAAACTAGTTTTTTCTTTAAATAATTTTGTTGGAGAACAATATACATATGATAAAATGTATCCATATAAATGTACAGTTTGGTGAATTTTGACAAATGTATACCTGTGTGTAACCATCATTATCATTACAATCAAGATCTAGAACATATCCGTCACTCCCAAAAATTCTCTTGTGCCACTTTGCAGTGAATCTTCATGTTTCTGAAATTTCCTGTAAGTGAGATCATACAGTGTATACTACTTTTGTGTATAACGTCTTCTACTCAGCATAATGTTTTCAGCCATATTTTTGTGGCTCTTGGTAGTTAATTTCTTTTTATTTTTGAGTAGTAGAAATAACATAGTTGGATCAACCATTTACATGTTGATGCTGAGTTGTTTCCTGTTTTTGGTTCTTATGAACAAAGCTTATATAATTATTCATGTATAACTAACCTAGAAGTGCAGTTGTTGAGAAATGCCAAGCTATTTTCCAAAATGGTTATACTTTTGTGCATTTTCATCAGCAATATATTGGAGTTCAAAAGCTTCATATCCTTGTCAACACTTGATATTGTCAGTCTTCTTAACTTTAATTTAGTGGGTGTATAGTGGTATATTATGATTTTAACTTGCATTTCCATCATTGGTAAGGATGTTGAACATCTTTTCATGTGCTTATTGCCCACCAGTATCTCCTCATTGATGAAGTGTCAAGTCAAGTCTGTTTTAAAAATTGAGTGGTTTATCTTAAAATTTTTTGAGAATTTTGTATATTTTGATACAATCTTTTGTTAGATATATGTCTTGTTAATATTTTCTTATAGTTTGTAGCTTTTTGTTTTCTTAACAATTTACGTTTTTAACTTTGATAAAATCTTGGTTTTCAGTTTCTTGTGTCCTATAAATTTTTTTGCCTACCCTAAATTCATTTGGGTTTTTTCCTTGTATTTTTCTCCCAAATGTTGTATGTTTTGCTTCTGTAAATTTTTGTGTGTGGTAATGATGGACATTGTTTTTTTAACCAAAACTCAGTTGTTTCAGCACCATTTCTTAAAAATACAGTCCTTTCCCCACTGAACTGACAACTTTATCAAAAAGCAATTGACCCTGTATTTCTTGTCTTTCTATTTTATTCTAGAGATCTATGTATTTATTCTTAGGCCTTATCATAGTCTAGATTGGTACAACTTTATGATCCTTTTGGAAACCAGGTAGTGTAAGCCCTCCAGGTCTGTTCTTTTTCAAAATTGTTTTGGCTGTACTTGATCCTTCATACCTGTAGAAAATTTAAAATTTGCTTGTCAATTTTTGCAAAAAGGCACGCTGGTATTTTGATTGAGTGTGTTTAATCTATAATGCAGTTTGGGGGAGAGTTGATGGTTTAACAGTTTTGAATCTTCCAATTCATGATCATAGTGTATCTTTCTTTTCATTTAAGTCTTCTTTAATTTCTCCTAGCAATGGTAAGATGAGTTATGAAATGAAAAGAATAGTTAGCATTTTTTTCACTAATAAAATAATACTTATCTAGAGTAGAGCAACATCTCACCCACCAAATATATGTTTCTAGGAAAGTATGGTAGAAAGCAAAAGTTGGTAGTATTAGTAAAATCTCATTAATTTGAATTTGGAAGACTTGCTTGAACTTGTGAGAAGTCTGAAATAGCCTGAAAAATGAGATTTTACTGAACGAATGTTGCCATGTAGAAATCTTTTAGGGCTTAAATTTTAACGAATAGATTAGAAGGGTTTGAATGTTTATGTAAAATGCTATTTTTATGACCCTTAAAACATTTGCTATCTCAATAAGAATGTTTCTTCTTGTTTATCTTAGGAAATCACTTTATTATATTTTAGAAGTAACTTTACTCCAGTTTTTGCCTAAATATTCACGTTTTTAATTAGAAGCATCTGAACTTATGACTTTTTTTCTAATTTCTTTTTTTCTTTTTTAGGGCCTCAAAAAAAAGAAACCTCCATATGGAGGTTCCCAGGCTAGGGGTCGAATTGGAGCTGTAGCTGTGTAGCTGCTGGCCTACACTACAGCCATAGCAACACCAGATCCGAGCCATGTCTGTGACCTACACCACAGCTCACGGCAATGCTGGATCCTTAACCCACCGAGCAAGGCCAGGGGTCGAACCTGTGTCCTCATGGATGCTAATCAGATTCGTTTCTGCTGAGCCATGACAGGAACTCCCCTGAACTTATGAATTTTTATATTTAGAGACAAGATCACTCTTCTTATGAAATGGGTCCTATAGACCTGCTGAGTTACCAGTCTTTTAAAGAATCTGTTAACTATACAGATCTTTGGAATTCCTGGGTGGCCTGGTGGTTAAGGATTCTACATTGTAACTGCTGGGACTCAGGTCCTTGCTGTGGCTCGAGTTTGATTCCTGGCCCAGGAACTTCTGCATTGCCATGAGTGTAGCCATCCCCTCCAAAAAAAAAAAAAAAAAAAAAAAAAAACCCCACTGTGTATCCTTATGATTTCAAGAGATTTGAAGCTAACCTCTCTCTAAAAATAAATTCGAGATGGCATTTATCACCTTAAAATTAAATTGAATTTGAATTGACTTTATTTTTTAAAGAATGTTTTCTAATTATTTGAATCAGATTCGTTTCTGCTGAGCCACGACAGGAATGCCTCTTCATTGCTTTTTAAAGTAAATATAAACTTTTTGCCTGCGTATTCAAAGCTAGCCACTGTATGATTCCCATCTTCCTCTCCTTACTTAACTCCCACTATTGCTCTGTATGTATTATTTGTTTTTTCCTCAGTGCCTTTTCTGTTTGGATCTTACCTCTATTTCCAGCTATTCAAATCTTAACCATTCTCTCACTCTTTGAAGTTCATCTCATGTATCAGAACCATTTTCCTGGTTCTCCTAATGGGATGGTTCTCAACTACTTTTAAAAAAACCTTCATCTCATGACCATCATCATAGACACTTCTTTTGCACACAGAACTATAATTCTCAACTTTTCTAACATCATCCTTCTCCTGTCCCCTACCCTTCTAATTATTGCTCTCTCCCTAAATGCATCCCACATTTTAAATTACCTCATTGCATTTTATAATGGAGGATGTATGGTTCTGGTTTACATGCTTTGGAATCTGACTTTTGGGGCTGAAATTCTCACTCTACCAGCTGTATGACCTTGGGTAGATTAATTATCTTCTCTGCACCTCAATTTCTTTTTTTCTAAGATGGGCATATGTACCACGTACTATGTCATGAAGCTATTGCGAGTTTTTAAATGACATTAATTGCCTATTACTTAGTAAAGGCTCAGTAAGCATTATGTGTTATTATTAGGTACTGTCATTTTGGAGTCTTTCATGTTATTGCTTTTTACTTCCAATTGCATTTCATTTTCCCTAGGACTTGCGTGTATTCAACTTACTGGCTACCAAACTAAATAATAATAGCAATTTGTCCATTTAATACCTTTTTTTATATGAAAGTCCATGATGTGTTGGGAGATTTATTTAAAGACAGAACATTAGTGGGTTTGGGTTTTATACTTACTTCTCCTAATACCTGTACTTAGTTAATCTCATTTTTCAGAGTGTCTTGCTTATTAAACACAGTTATATCATGTCCTTCTCTTTATTAAGGAAAACATGAATGGAATTTATAGCTTTGTACTGGTCCCATATTTTAACTTATCTCGAGCTTGATATTTAAGGAGGATGTTTTATATACAAAACATTAAATACAAATAATCATTCCCTAATTTTTCTGGTTTGTGTTTTTGTTAGATTTTCTTGAAGTTATACATATCTATAATACTTTTATAAAGCGCTTCGTGATACTTTGATAGAGAAGGTGCAGCATGCTTTGCATTGCCTAACCCCATTTAAATGGATCAAGTGGCATTTGGTAAGCTTTTCTTGGTGCTTAATTGGGATGCACAAATTTATCATTATTTAAGGAGGAATAGTAGGAAAATACAAGACCTATGAGTTTACTTTTGGGTTTATTTCTCTTAGGTGTTATACTAGCATATATCAGAGATTTTTTTGTGGAAAGGGGAATAGGAGCATTACTGCTCTTCCCGGTATTTATGCATATTATCAAAGACTTTTACTCTGGTGTTACCACATGCCTCCCTTCCCTTCAAACTTACACTAAGTAGATACAATCTGTGCTTTTATTTGATTTCATGTAGAGGATTGGAGAGTTGGGTTTTTTAGATTATAAAATACTCAAGCCCCTGAGTTGTTGGTTATTCACCAGCTGCACACCTGACTGCCATCCGTTTGTTTTCGATATTAAATTGACCTTTTCCAGGCTCTCTTGTTGAGGAAGTTGAAGTCTGCATAACACCAGCTGTATGTGGTGTCAGAATGAAACAATAATTCAGGGATATAGAATACGCCTCGCCTTTGTTTCCTGAAATTGTGCATTGATTCCTTTTGTCAGTAGACTATGTGAATGAATGAAAGCAATGTTTTCTATTTTTAATTTTTTTGGGGAGGGGTAGACTTCTTTAAAAAGCAAATAATTTGAAAATTCAAATTTTATTCAGTATATTTAATTTGTTTAAATCATTCTGGAGATTTCTTAGGATATTGACATTAAAAGCTTGAGATACTGATTTTTCTTTTTCTGACCTGGACTGTGTTTATGGAGGTCTCAGGCTGACAAATGAAATAGTTCCTTGCTGTTTAATATCTCTTGGAATTGTTTATTATGGTTTGGAAAGCTCATTCCATGCATTAAGACTTGACTTTCCCATGCTTTATTAGAGCTCCTTACTCCTGAAGTACTAAACTTTGTGCTCTGCCTTTCATGCAGCTGATCCACATCCCTGTCAGTGACTAGTCCTCTATGGTAATCAGGTCACGTTATCAGTGACTGGATGCCAGGCCAAATGATGCAGCGTATCTTATTTTATCATTTCTGTGTGTAAGGCCCCCTAAACCATGTCTGGAATAAGAGACAGCATGACATGTATAATGAATTGAAGAACCTGATAAGAAATTCCTTGGCATTTTACTCATTAAGACAACTGGGGTTTTAATTTTTTTTCTTTTTGCTTTTGAAAATTGGTAGCGGATATAAGGCTAAGTACCAGCTGTGCTAGGTTTCATACGCTAAGTTTCCTTACCAGTCACTGTGAAAATGAGACATGATCTTTTAAGCTGTCTTTTTGGGGAACCGTGTAGAACAGAAAAAAAAAGTGAGGGCAGGAGCATTTAGGTAGCAATTATGCCTTTTCCTGGGGCAACCATATATCCTATTCATTCACGTCTGGGTTTTGCTGCCCTTTTTGTATTTTGAAAAAGCAATTGCATGATAATAAAATGCCCTACATTTTGTGGAAACACCGCAATTGCTGGGATATCCCAATCCATTCTTCGGTTTAAAATTCTCCTCGAAGGGGTGGGAGTAGGTGTGATATCAGTGTCAGACTCTTTTTTTTCCATGCCATTTTTCAGAACATCAGCCTAAAATTCATTATACATGTTCAAAATTCAGGAGTTCATGATAACCAGATTTAAGAGCTCTTGTTTGGACATAGCATTCTGGCTCTAGGAACACTTTTAATACAGGTGGAGAGAACAGCCCTGCCCTGAACAGCTGCTGTGGAAGCCACATGGGCAGACGGAGCATTTACCTGTGCCATGTTGTGTGAGGCAGCCCTTTCCCTTAAACATTGGTATTTTATGCTGATGATTAGAAGAATTTGGCATTTGGGAATAAGGTCTTAAGACCTTGTATTTTGTTTGAAAGTGCACAGCATTGCATTCTTATACTATGCCCTTAATACACAGTCCTACCATAAAAGCTTCCTGAGGAGAGCCAGTTTCATTCAGGCTGACTGACGAGGACAAGATTTTATGATGTCATTTAAACTGAGCAAGGCTTTCAAATGTAATGCGTTAGAATGAGGTGAAAAACAGGCAGTCCTATGGTAAGATAGATCCAAAAGACTGATGCGCCTCTAACCATCACCTCTTACATTGATTGGACCTGAGTTACCAATAGATAGTTTCTTTCAGTCAAGGTAATTGAAGTGCTTTGACCTTTTCAAATCTCCTGTTGGAGATAAAGGGAGTATTATATTCAGTTTTCATGAAACTGTTGAAGTTATCCGTTACATGTTCAGAACAGTGTTGTACTTAAAACTTTTTTAAATTGTTTTTGAAATGTATAAGGGAGGGATCAAATGAGACTTCTTTTAATTATATAGTGAATAGCATAATCCTGAATTTCATGAAATTGTTGCTAGATAGAGGTAAATCCAATATCTGACATTATAGTTTAGCTTATAACTAAGCTTATAACTAACCAATATTTAAGATATTTAGCCAATGGTAAATGGATGCTTTGAGAAATAATTTTCAGTAGCAGGCTTTTGGTGAATTTTAGTGTCTGTCTGTAGTGCCTTATGTTCTTTAAGGCATAATGGGGGAAGCGGGAGACTAGAATTTCTATCACTACAGCCTTAAGTGAAAAATACCTGATAGATGCTAGGTGTTAGAAAGATAGTCTAATGTGACAAGTTTTTAAAGAGATAATCATAGATAGATCTAATATGATAACTGTTCTGTAATTTACTTAGTGTCCTCTTCTTGCTAATGATCATTTCTAAGCTCATTAGAAAGGAGTCCCAGTTTACAATGGGGGACCATAGCAAATGGCCAGAGTTGGGCAGTTCCTACTCTAGGAAAGGCTTGTTCACTTCAGTTCCTGCATTAACCAATGCTGGCCAGTTTCAGTCCTCCTTATAAATAAGATTTCCCCCCCAGTGAGTATTGATTGATACCTAGTGACATTTTATTATTCTTAAGGCTAGGGTGAGAGCAATTTTTTTTGGTCTTTTTTGCCTTTATCTAGAGCCACACCCGTGGCATGTGGAGGTTCCCAGGCTAGGGGTCTAACAGGAGCTGTGGCCGCCAGCCTTCGCTACAGCCACAGCAACGCGGGATCCGAGCCGCGTCTGCGACCTACACCACAGCTCACGGCAACACCGGATCCTTAACCCACTGAGCAAGGTCAGGGATCTAACCTGCAACCTCATGGTTCTTAGTCGGATTCGTTAACCACTGAGCCATGAAGGGAACTCCGAGAGCAATTTTTAAAACACAAAATCATTTAAATATTTTTCGTGTATGTCTAAAATAACACACTATTTCCTTGGCACACCAAAGTTTATTTTCATTGTAGACATCTTAAATAATACAAATTATGAGAGAAAAGAGAAAATGAAGACCCTGAGCTTTGGGGCTAGATGGATTTGGGATTGAATATTAGTTCTGCCCTTTATTGTGCAAGTGATCTTTGGTTATCTCATAATATTTCAACAGAGAACAACACCCAGCCATACTGAAAGGGTTAATGAGATACTATATTTGAGTAGCTTAAAACAGTGCTCCACGTATAGTTGGTGTTAACTATGCACTTATACAAGTATAAAGGGAAAAAAACATATTGAGTACTAGTAGGTTGGTGTACTGAGGGATTTACACTCTATGTAGATGTACAGCTATGTATATATAAAGGTGTGTGTGCATGTGTGTGTGTAAAAATCTAGTGAACATCTATCTTCACTTCTGTCTTTAAAGCAGAGTGCCCTGCTCAATCAATGGGAAGTTTTATGATTATTAATAACATCCCACATATTCTCTCTTGGTGATAACTTCTCTTAATCTGTGTAAACATGAAATACTCTGAGTGATGTACATATATGTATGTGAATATCATTTTCCAGGTATTACTTTGTATTCTACCTTTTTTTCATTTAACACTATTTTTATAAATATCTTGCCACAATGCCAAATTTAAGCCATAGATTATTTCATTGTAGGTTGAAACATATATATATATATATTTTTTTTTTGTCTTTTCTAGGGCCTCGCACTCACGGCATATGGAGATTCCCAGGCTAGGGGTCTAATTGGAGCTGTAGCCACAGGATCCAAGCCGCGTCTGCGACCTACACCACAGCTCTCGGCAATGCCAGATCCTTAACCCACTGAGTTAGGCCAGGGATTGAATCCGCAACCTCATGGTTCCTAGTCTGGTACGTTAACCACTGAGCCACGACGGGAACTCCTGAAACATATTTTTAAACTAATCCTTTACTAATGGTTATTTATTTTTATTTTCATTTTATCTCCTATAAACATATGAGGTAAACATTCTTGTGGTTAAATCTTTGCACACTGTGATGCTTTTTTTTCTTAGGATAAATTGCTAGAAGTAGAGTTTGAGGACACAAGGCATGTAAGAGTTTAAAACACTTGATTCCTATTATCAGATTACCCTGGGAGTTTGTACTCCTTTGGTATGTATTTTAAAGTATCTTTATGTAAACTCAGAAGTTATAAGGTTATGGAAGAATGCAATAATACTATTTATCTTTTTCCTTTTTGTGTAAGAGAATACTTTTAACTTTATTGTCTAAAATTTATGCTTTTTTTGTGTGTGAAAGAAAGGTGGCTGCAATGAAACCCTCCTCTCTGTGCAGGTCCTAGCAGGTGTTTTGAGCCCTTGGTTAGGTTGTGATCCTGACATGTCTGGCTTGAGCTCAGTTTGGTACAATTGACCCACCTCTTTATAGTCATAGACCACAGTCATCTTGCAAAACTTGGACAGCAGTCTCAAGGGAAATAATCTGCTATGGGAGCTAGAAGAGTTCAAGAAGTTACATTAGTAACATGCTTGCACATGAAGATAGTTCATTTTAAGAAATTCAGACACTGTCAATTGGTAAGAATGTATTTACTCTATGTACAGCAAATCGGCTCTCTGAGCAGCACACTTAAGCAAGTTGCTTTACAGTAAGTCTCTAGGAAGTGATTATAGCTAAACTTTACTTTAAAGATTGGAGTCTTAATCAGCTGATCCATCCAATGGATCTGGATGTACCTGTTTGTCACAATGGAGTGTTGACAGGTACCAGTTTCTTCTGGAAAGTCATGACTAGTAGCAAGTCATTTAGACTTCCATATTTGCATTTAATATAGCCTCTGCAATAATATCATTGCCAGAAGGTCTACAATTAGCTCGCAATTAAGCTAGTGTCTCGAGCAATATTTTTTTCGTTTCATGCTATAAAACATAGTTCATGGGATTATACACACGCACGATCAAACCTTATTCAGAGGTTTTTTTTTTTTTCCATCTCCTCTTCTCTTCTCGCTCCACTATCTACTCCACCCCTTTTCTCTGGATTGAGTCAGTTACCTTTCTGAACATTGAAGTATTTCTCTAGGGAAGACTCTAAGGACTATATCTTCTTTGTGGTGTGAAGGCTTTGAACATGATCAAGAAAGCTTGGGTGATGTGTGTACAAGTGTATTAGCGAATTTCTATTTAAAGCGCTTAGAAGTGTGTCATTCTAAAATGCAGGATTAGATTTTTAAAACTATGTATTCATTTTTTTTCTACACTGAGGATGAATGCGATTTTTGTAGGTAAGTGAGCAGACTGGTTATTAGTTGCAAGTTCTGCGGTTGCTGGAGTGTTCTGCTTTTCTCTTCCAGTGAAGCCTAGAGATGTTTGTGTGCCAAGGAATCATGTTATGGTAGCTAAATTAGCCAGGTCTATAAGATAGTGGAATGGACACTTTTAACAAATTAATATTAGCAAAGAATGAAGATCTGCAAAGCAGTTGCTACAGGGAGAGTTTGATTAATGCTTGATGCTAACTGGAATGTTTCCCTCTTTTCTGTACATTTTCCTCTGTTATTTCTCATGCATTATTACTGTGTATCCATATATATTACCTTTTAATAAGATGACTTTTCTCACGTAAATTCTCCTTCTGTCTGCATATCTTTGGTCCTATTTTCCAAAAATAGTTGTATTGCCTATTTCAGTAAAGCATATATTTTTTTAGAAAGGAGAAAGTCCTTTTCCCAAAACTGCATGCCCATACTTGTAAACAGATTAAGGGGCTCCAGAGATATCCACATCCTAGTCCCTGGAACCTGTGGATATATTATATTAAATGCCAATGGAAAATTAAGGTATCATTGGAATTAATGGTGTTAATGAGCTGACTGTAAAATACAGAGATTATCCTGAGTTATCTAGGTGGTCTTAGCATATTCTCAAAAGTCCTTTAATGTGGAAAGGGGAGGCAGAGGGGCCAGAGTAATGCCGTTGCTGGCTTTGAAGATGGAGGAAGAGGGACACAACCAAGGAATGTGGGTGGCCATATGTAATCTTCCAGAAATATTCTTGTATAATAAATGCATGTACATATTTCTTTCTTTATTTATTTATTCATTTATTTATTTATTGTCTTTTGTCATTTTAGGGCCACATTCATGGCATGTGGAGGTTCCCAAGCTAGGGGTCCAATTGGAGCTGTAGCCGCCGGCCTGTGCCACAGCCACAGCAACGCGGGATCTGAGCCGCGTCTGCAACCTACACCACAGCTCACGACAACGCCGGATCCTTAACCCACTGAGCAAGGCCAGGGACTGAACCCACAACCTCATGGTTCCTAGTTGTATTAGTTTCCACTGAGCCACAACGGGAACTCCTCTTCTTCTTTTATTTTGAACAAATGGGAGCTTTTTTATCTATACTTTTATATTCCTTGAGTTATTGCTTCTTAAATCAGGTGTTGAAAAGTGAACTGTCATAATAAAAAAGTAGAAAAGTAGAGGCTGTCATTTAGATCCCTTACATTTTTTTAACAGCTCCATGGTGTTCTTTATATGACTCTGCAACAGTTTATTTAAATAGTCCTCTGTTAATGGACTATTAGGTGGTTTTCAGTTTTCGCTGTTACATGTCTTAAACCTTTGGGGCTGCTATGACAAAATGCCATAGTGTGGGTGGGTGGTTTATAGAAAAGAAATTTACTTCTCACAGTTCTGAAGGCTGAGAAGTTCAAGATCAAGACACTAGCATAGCTGGATTCTGGTGAGGGCCTGAATCCTGGTTCATAGCTGCCATGTTCTTGCTGTGTCCTCACATGGCAGAAGGGCAAGGGAGCTCTTTGGGGTCTCCTTAGGAACAGGATTCAACATATGAATTTTGGGGGTGCATAGGCATTCAGTGTATGGCCCAAGTCTTTGTGAATATGCACAAGTATAATTGCAACATGAATTCCTAATAGTGGAATGGGTGGATAAATTTACGAATCTAAAATTTTTAAATGGTTGTTGCCAGTTGCTCTCCAAATTGGCTGTCCAAGGTGTACTCTGTTTTATAGACTTTGTCTGGGCTAGGGCATACCTTGATTTTTAGTCTCAATGTTGTGAAAAGTGGGAAACACTAAGAGACAGAGATCAGACAGTTTGTCTCTTTATTCCCTGTTAAACATAATGTCAAACACTGTTTCCTGATTTCCAGGGTTCCAATATGCAGCTTTTCTGGGTCTTAGGGCCAGTGTGGTTCCTTTGGCAGTGATGAGAGTGGGACAGCAGTTGGAGTGCCAAGGTTCTGCCTGGTTCCTGTGGGATGACTGGGCAACTCTAGCAGGACAAGGAAGATGATTTGACACACAGCTTTGTCTTTTCCCTTATTTGGGATACTGATCTACATAAAAAACATAGTATTTGGCTAGTGTGCATGATTCCAGAGTTTAGTTCTTCTCTTTTGGAAATAAGTAGGCTGTCTCTAGAAGGCGTACAAGCTTTTGGCTTTTCAATGACTGATAAAATGTTTGCCTCACAAGCTAGAAAAATCATGTAGCACTTGCAGGAAAAACCGTGGACATGAGTATAGAATATTTTCTTCCTAGAGTCTTCCATGAGACATCATCAGCAATAATGTATGAAAATACCTGCATACCCCCCTTTATCAACTTAAGTTTGTGTGAACAAACTTTTAAAAATGACAGTTATAAAAAAAAAAATTGACCGTTCTACCACTTCATAACACTGTGATATTAAGATGATGACATAGTTTTCTGACCTATAAAATAAGGATAATAGTACCTAGAAAGTATGATCATTTTTTATAATTATTATTACTATTAGTCTCTGTCAATCTGATGAGTGAAAATATTTTATTTAACTGTCTCTTTAATAATGAATGTTAAATATGTATAAATTTTTTATTGATATATAATTATTTTATATTAAGAAGTTAATAACTTTTTTGCCATATGTTTTTCAAATAAATTTTTCTAGTTTGTCATTTGTCTTTTGCCTTTATTCATGGAATTCTTCTCTCATGCAAATATTTTAAATATTTATGTGGTCAGATTTAGAATTAATACCTTTTACTTTGTGTCTTGCCTACAAAGGCCTTCCCTTCTTCTAGGACTTTATACTTTTCTTTTTTTACTTTTGAATCTTTGATCCAACAGACTTTTTTTTCTCTTTTAAAGGAAAAATTGATGCAACTAAATATTAGAGTGAGATTCGTAGGACTTTATTTTAAATATATGTTTTAGCAGAGTGGTACTGCTCAGTGTATATTCTTTCATTAATACTAATAAATAATAAATGTTTTCTACTTTTGAAGTTTTCAGTTTAATTGTTTAGGGGTGGGATAAGCAATATTTTGAACCATAATTGCAACACATAAATCATGTCATCTTTTTGTTTTAAAATCATCATAGTAATAATCCATAAAAATTAGACATTCAAGAATGAGTTATCATTGAACATCATGAAACACATGGTTCTCATAATCAGTCTTTGGAACACTTTGCTATTTTCTAACTCTACTTTCTTATGTCTGATCATAGCAATTTGGGGGAGGAAAATGTATTGTCTTAGTAGTTTTTTGTTTTGACTTAAGCTTCTCTGTGGGGGAGTAAAGATGAATTATTTATGTCTTTTTTTTTTTTTTTTTTTGCTTTTTAGGGCAGCACTCGCGGCATATGGAGGTTCCCAGGCTAGGGTTCTAATCAGAGCTACAGCTGCCGGCCTATGCCAGAGCCACAACAACGTGGAATCCGAGCCGTGTCTGCAACCTACACCGCAGCTCATTGCAGTGCCAGATCGTTAACCCACTGAGCAAAGCCAGGGATTGAACCCGCAACCTCATGGTTCCTGGTTGGATTCGTTAACCTCTGTGCCACAACGGGAACTCCTATTTATGTCTTATCCTCTTAGAGTTGTTTGAAATTGGTATTGATAAAAATAGTGACTAATGAAGCAAGCATTGGTATTCTTTGCTGGGGTGTATGAGACTATTCTTTTTCAGGTTTTCCATTGTGGCCTAACAAAATACTGTTCTACTTGAAGAAGTCATGAGTTTGAGACAAATTAACTTTTTAGGTCAAGAAATATTTTCTTGATTGAACATATATTACTTCTGTGATAAGTGCCTTATAGTCCTGGGTCAACAGGAATCTCAGAGGAGGCCAGGGAGTTTCCTGTGTTTAACTGCGTTTAGCCAGTGAAGGCTTGGCATGAGTGGGGAGCTAAAGGGATCCTGACCTCACCTCCCAAGGTGAGGAAGTGATTGTCTATACCATCATTATACATAAATATTGTTATTTATTGAAGTCCCTCAGAATATTCCATAAGTATTATTTCAGTTTTCAGATTTTAATTAGTGCTATTATTTTTTAAAGTCCAAACTTGCAAAATTAACATCACCACATCCTTGTGAGATAGCAAATATTTTTCCCATTCAGTAGCTGCAGAGATTCCAATTGAGTATTAGTGCCTGCTTTCCCTGAGAATGGAGATTTCTAGTCAGTTTTCCTTAATTACATTTACATTTCTCAAAGTCTGCATTTCTCAGATTAAAAGAGGTTTGGAGAGAATAATAGAAAACCACATTCTTATCAGTGACAGCAGCAACTCTGAAGAAAGCACTTTACGGGATTCTGCCTCTGGACCACCTTGCCTCTTGTCGTTATTTAGTTTTCACCCTGCATTGTTCTATCACAGTGTATAACCCTGGCATGGGTGTTTAAATCTCTGCCTTTTCTCTTTTCTCCTCTCCCAGATGTCTTTTCACCTTGGCTTCTTAAAGAAAGGAAAGGGGATTGTTGCAATTTTGATTTATGTATCTGATTTGATCTTTCGTTTTAGGGGAAGGGATAAGCATACATGAGGGAGACAGAGACAGAGTGAAAGAAGAACTTTGTCTTTCTAACAGAACAAATTGAATAACATCACTCATTTACTTAAAAACCTGATAAACCCAGTACCATTTGAGGGCTTGACGTGTACCAGGCACTATTCAGGAACTTTGTGTTCTTAATTCATTTAATCTCTAGGGTAGGTTTTATCATCCATTTCACACAGGAGGAAATGAATTCAGAGAAGTTTTAAAGAAACGTGTCGACAGTCACTTAATTTTAGAGCCAAGAATCAAATCCAAAACTCTATGACTCCAAATTAAATGTTTGTTCATCTATTTCTTCTATCTCCAGATATCATTCATATTCAGACATCTCTTGAGTTTCTATCTCTAGATCCCTAGACCTAGTCTGGACTGCTCTAGTCTAGAAGTCTAGACCTCTAGTCTAGTCTCAGCCTTTCCTGTGAACTCCAGGGTTGTTCATCTGGTGGGCTAATCAGCCTCTCTGTTTGGATGTCCCATAAATACATCAAACTCATCTTGATTTCTAGCACCTCCTTTACCTACTACTCACCCAGTTATTTCCTTCTGAGATTTTTTTTTTTTGTCTTTTCGTCTTTTAGGGCCACACCGGCGTTATGTGGAAGTTCCCAGGCTAGAGGCTGCATCTGATCTGTAGCCGCAGGCCTAAGCAAGAGCCACAGCAATGCGGGATCTGAGCTGCGTCTGAGACCTTACACCACAGCTCCCAGCAATGCCAGATCCTTTACCCACTGAGCAAGGCCAGGGATCAAACCCACATACTCATGGATGCTAGTCGGGTTCTTTAACCACTGAGCCACAGCAGGGACTCCCTCCTTCTCAGCTCTTGACTGCTAGATCCTTCTCAGATCATCCTTCTAGTTGCTCAGGGCAGAAAATTTTGGAGGTCATCCATGATCCCTTTATTTCTTATACTTCGCATATACTTTTTCAAGAAGTCTTGTTGACTTTATCTCCAAAATTTTGGACACCATTTCTGCCTGGATTGCTGCAGAGGTCTCTGGGCTAGTGACCCTACTTTCACCCTTGATTCCCAGGTTTATTCTAAACGCTTTAGCTAGAGAGCCTTTCCAGTCAGAACTCTGTTCTTCTTAAACCCTCCGGCAGCTTTCCTTCACCCTCAGAGTTAAAGACCTACAGGATCTGGCCCCATTACCTCTCTGATCGTGTCTTCTCTTATGCTCCTTCCTGTTGACCTACTCTAGCCACACAGGCCTTCTCGCTATCTGTTGAGCCACTAGGTACACTGCTGCCTTAGGGTTTCTGCTCCTCAGGTTCCTTCTTCCTGGAATCATCTCCCTCCAGACGTCTGCTGGGTTCACTGCTTCATTTCCTTCAGGTCTTTGAGCAAATGGTTCTTTCTCAATGAGGCTGATGAAATAAATTTTATAATTTTAGGCAGGAAAAGAAAAATTAGGTGTTAAAATTCTCTGTTTGTTTGGGCCTCAAATGCAGTGTGCATCTGCATTACACATTAACCAGAGATCCTCAAAGAGAGAGTGCCTGCTTGACTGTAAAGACCTATTTTTTTCCCCTTCTGATGCTAGCAATGTAACTTCTTAAAAGAATAGCTTTATTTCTCAACTCTGTATGGGGTCACAGTGACTTGCTTCTTGCTTTATGCATGTTTACGTGAACTATGTATTCTTGGTGAATTTTATATAAAATATCAGTGTGTCATTTTGATGTACTATCCTTTGTCTCAAAAATGTGTATGACTGAGTCTTTGACTTCTAACAGGCAGAACAATTCTCAGAGCTTTTTGTTTTTGCTTTCTAGGGCCACACTTGTAGCATGTGGAAGTTCCCAGGTTAGGGGTTGAATCAGAGCTGCAGCTGCTGGCCTTCACCACAGGCACTGCAACACCAGATCCAAGCCACGTCTGCAACCTACACAGCAGCTCACTGCAACACCAGATCCTTAACCCACTGAGCAAGGCCAGGGATTGAACCTGAGTCCTCATGAATACTAGCTGGGTTCGTAACCCAGTGAGCCACAATGGGAACTCCCCTCACAGCTTTCTGATAATCTGTTTTCTGGGTTATAATCCTCAGTTTGGCTCAAACAAAATTCCCTTTTTTCCCCTTAAATTGATAGCTAATTGAATTTTTGTTGACAGGGCCTACCCTGGGTGCTCCATTGGCTGATACTCTCCACTCCCTTATCCTGTTTAAATTTTCTCCTTCGTACTTACCTCCTTAAAATAAATTATGTAATTTATTTATTAATGTGTATTGTCTATCTCCCTACCCTCTGGCCTCCCACCCCCAGTTGAAAGTGCTATAAATGACAGGGATTTTTTTTTTTTTTTTTGGTCTGCTTGGTTCATTTTGTATGCCCAGCAATTATCTCAAGGCCTGGCACGTTGTTGGTATGGAATGAATAAATTTATTAACAAACATGTATAAGACTCTGTGCTAAGAGTGAGAACTACAGAGGCCTTCCTTGGCTCTCAAACTCTTAATTGATTCCATTCTTTAAGGATTTCTACCTTTCAGTTACACGGAAACCATGTTCTATAGAGGTTTTAATTCTTAGTTGTGAAAGCAACCAACTTGTGTTCAGCAGTTGCCTTGTAAGAGTTGTTTCATATAGATAGATAGAATGCATTCTTTTACAAGAAATATGCTGTCTTTGTGTTACAGGAAACTGTGTCTGGGATATTTTGCACTCTGCTAAAATCCAGCTACCCCATAAGTGTCACAAGGAAGAATCAAACCCATGTCTGTCTTCTCTGCTTTTCCTGCTTTGCCCACTGCTTCTTAACACCTTCCCATCATCTGTGGGCGAGCCCTATTTCCCAAGCATGGTGTTTAAGACCCTTTCAGTTTGCATTCACTCTGTGTGGTGAGCCTTAGCTTTTCTCTCTCTTCTGGGGCACTGCAAACTCCAGCTTCTGTTTAAAATCCTGCTTTTTACCTAATAGGCCATATTTGTAATTTCACACCTTTGTAAAGTGTTTTTCACTAACTCAAATGGTTTTTCTTCGCTTAAAATCTGGAGAATCTATGCTTGTCCTTGGAATCCCAGCTCATGTGTTACTTCCTTTGTGAAGCCTTTTTTAGCTTCATTTGGGGAGGTAGTTGGTCACTGCACACTGCTTTCCAGCATGCCACCAATCGTGATATTTACCTATACTTTCCACTATGTTCTCTTTAGTCCCCCAGGAATGGGGCTTTCTTCTGGTCTACTTTGCTTTACCAATACCTCACACAGGACCTAGATTATACTGAAATCTTTCTTCAGTCACTTAATGATGACATGAGCTATAATCAGTAATGGAAACATCTAGCGATTTTGAATTTAAAAATAGAGGAACGACTGTTGTAATCTGAGAAAAGTCTAGAAGACACCTCATAAATGCTCTGTGGATGAAGCATGCATTCATATATTCATTTCCCTAGGATAGTTATTAAGTGTATGGACTTAATGGGTTCAACACCTAGCCCTGCCACTTACGTCAGGCTTAACCTCACCAAATTACTTGTCTCTCTGAACCTCCCCACCTGGTCTGTGAAATGGGGGATAATATTGGTGCCTACCTAATAGTGTTGCTGGAAGGATTTGATAGCAATGCATATAAAGGGACTGCCTCTATTAAGCACTAAATACATAAATAAAATTGCAATGAAGCTTTCTGGAGGAGTTAATATTTGTACTATATGATCTTATATTTACATTGCATTGAATAGATTGAGCAAAATGCTAAATTAAGGACATCAGTCATTTTTTTAAGAAACATTTTTTTGTACTTTGTGTTCATCCTTCGGAATTATTTCTGACACTCACCTGTTTATTATATAGAGCCCTCATTTGAAGTGATAAATTGAATATTTTAAACATTTAAATGAAGAAGGTTTGGAAATGGTTATTACTGCAGGGGAAACAGTTGTAACCTGAGAGTTTTATGTTTCATAAGAACAGTTTAATTACAGGCATGTGACAATCTTAGTGTTGTTTATGAGGTGGGTTAGGGAGATGTTTTACCAAGTGGAACATTTGATTGTAAGAACTGAAGCTCACCCAGAATTTGTGTGGTGGGCCCTGTGACTTGGTGTCCATATGATTGAACTTCATTTAGAAAGCCTTCTATTAAAATTTTAAAACTGGAGTTCCTGTCATGGCTCTGTGGTTAATGAACCCAACTAGAAACCATGAGGTTGCAGGTTTGATCCCTGGCCTTGCTCAGTGGGTTAAGGATCTGGCATTGCCGCGAACTGTGGTGTAGGTCGCAGATGTGGATTGGATCCCGCGTTGCTGTGGTGTAGGCCAGCAGCTACAGCTCCGATTCGACCACTAGTCTGGGAACCTCCATATGTTGCAGGTGTGGCCCTAAAAAGACAAAAAAAAGAAAAAGAAAGAAAAAAAATTAAAACCATGCAAATGTGTATGTCCAGCTGCAATATGATTTTAAATGACTCAGTGTCTGGCACTTTATACTCTCTGTGCATTGTCAGAAAACTTCCTAGGCTGGCAATAATTAAAGGATTTGGATTACATAGTTGTAATATGAAGTCTGTGACATCTGAGAGTAGGTTAGCCAGCTTAATACCAGGTGTTTGGAGGCTGGGAATGTTTTTCATGGTTATAAGTCTATATGCCAAATTTTTATTTAGTATGAGAGGATATGCTGAAAAAATAAATGAAGATATAAACAATGGCATAAGAAATCAGCTTGGAAGTCAGGGATCCATTTTCTCTGTTCCACTGTACTGTGCTTGTAGAAATAACACCAATTACATATGAAACAAAGTATTCTTCAGTTCATTGAAACATACTGTGTTTAGCTGCTAGAGATACTGCAGTGAACAGGGTGAACTAAGATGAGGGTAGTCCCTCCCTCATGAAGCTTATGGTTTGATGGATAAAGCAGGTATCAAATAAATACATAGCACATCCATATTTACCAAAGAGGGAGCAGAGGTCAAGGATAACTGGGCTCTTGCAACAGTTAAGGTAGTCAGGGAAAGCTTTTCTGAGGACTTGAGAATATAGGTTCCGGATTCTAGGAAATCAGCCTTATGAAGAATCGCCTTTCAGGCAGAGAGGCTCAGCATATGTAAAGGCTCTGACAGGGGAAGCGCTTGAGTATTTCTGGTGCAGAAAAGATGCCAGTGGAGCAGGAATGGAAGTGGGAAACCAATCAGGAGGCTATTGAATGAGATACGAGAAAATGCTGTCCTGGATCGAGGTAGTCATGGTGGAGAGAGAGAAAGATGATGTGTTCATGATGTATTTGAAGAGTAGAACTAGTGGGGCTTGTTGGATGGGGTGGGAAGTGAGGTTAGATGGAGAAATCAAGGATGACTCCCAAGTTCCTATTTTGAGGGACTGAGTGGATGGGAGTGCCATTAACTGACATAGGAAATTATCTGAAGGAAATAGAGAAGGTCACACAACAAAGGCCAAAGGAAATATGAAGACTGGCAACCCTTAGTGGAGTCTAGCCACCCACATGTTTTTATTCCCATTCTCTTGCTCTTTACCAAAATAAAAGCTTTTCATCTGATGCAGACTCTTTGAACACAGTGCAGCCTCTGTGTCATCAATAATTTATGCACTGTTCTCAAGTAAAAGCCCTAGTGTCCAAGGCCTTGTGATTCTGATCTGGTTTCCCAGAATATTTCACAGAGTAGATATGAAAGGCAAGATTTAAAAACAAAAATGCCATCGTTTATTAATATGGCGCAATTTAAAGGGTCATAATTAAATTTTGCCCAGGGTCACTCTCCTTCCCTAGGTATGTACAAAGGTTACCATTCTTCTAGGACCTGTGGTACTAACACCTGCAGTGTATTTATCGGAAACTAAACAGATTGATTAGTATGTTTTGCTTTCAGTTGACTTTTTTCCCCATCTAAACCACCAGAAAGGCTTTTGGAGGTATAACTTTGTAACCCTTCGTCTGACATTGGCAGTTACTTTTTCAAGAAAGCAATTATTCTCTTCCATTTTTATTCTTTTAATAATAAATAACTTTTCTTATTAAAATAAACTATCTTCGGTGAAGATAGTTTGGAAGATACAGAAAGTTATACAATCATCTGTAATTTCAAAACCAAGAAGCAAAAAATTTTCCTAATCTTTAAAAAAAATTCTAATCACTGTGATGCTTCATACTAGGTTTGTATGATCAATTTTTTTTTCACCTAACTTTCTGTTGTGACCCCTTTCTGTATCTTATTAACTGTTATTGAAAGATGACATTTTGGAGTTCCCTTCGTGGCTCAGTGGTTGACGAATCCTACTGAGAACCATGAGGTTGCAGGTTCGATCCTTGGCCTTGCTCAGTGGGTTAGGGGTCCGGCGTTGCCGTGAGCTGAGGCGTAGGTTGTAGACGCAGCTTGGATCCCACGTTGTTGTGGCTGTGGCGAAGGCCGGCGGCTACAGCTCCTGTTAGATCCCTAGCCTGGGAACCTCCATGTGCCGGGAGTGCGGCTCTAGATAAAGGCAAAAAGACCAAAAAAAAAAAAAAAAGAAAGATGACATTTTAAATGGCTATGTCCCATTCCATGGCATGGAACATTTAATCATTTTCCTGTTGTTGAGCATTTAGGTTATTTGCTGTTCTTTGTAGAGAACTTTTAAGTGAATGAAAAAAGTCAGACAGTTTTTACAGAGCACAGAGTTTTAACAAAAGAAACAATCTTCTACTCAAACCAAAATGACCTGTAAAAACCACTCTCTTTTCCAGGCAGTTTTAGAAAAATGATTGGGGCATCTGAACAATAGCAGTAAAAGTCCTAGTCTCCTGGGCTTTCTGTTCTTGCGGTGCTTTTGTGTGTCCTGGAGGTACCAGGAATAAACACGGACTCCTTTGTCAGACTCCTCAACATCGCTGTTCTCTGAGATCTTCACCCAGGTCCATTTGTAGCTGGCACTTAGGAATATTACCTGCAGCACCAGGTAAAACTAGGGAGCTAGAAGCATAGCTCTCTTACCACAGTTTTGGGCTGCCAGATTTATATGGCTTCATCGTCACTCAGCCCTCCTCTATGGCAGTCCCTTGGGTCTTAGCAAGTCACCTCCTTCTAGCCATCCATCTACTCAGCAACTGTTTTTTGAGCCCCTATCAACTCCAGGACCTGGACTAGATATTGGGGAACAATGGTATGATAGATGCAGCTACCCTCGTAGTTCATGCTTGATGGGAGGCCACTAGACTAAGGGAGGATAGATTGTTACTATGGCTTGGGAGAGTGATGTACCACTGTTCTAGGTAGTTCTGACCTTGGCTAGTATAACTAGTATAGATTACTCGTAATATATTGTGTTTTAAAACCTGTGCACATACTCATTTAGGTGTGAGCTGCATCTGTTAATACTGTAAAGTGAGATAAAAAAACACAGTCAGTGAAACAGAGGCATTGCTTGGCAATTCTGTGTGTCTCTGCTGGCCTTTTCTATTATTGGAATTGTCAGGCTAGATCCTCAGGTGTCATAGTGCAAGTCTATCATAGTCCTTCAGGGATCAGGAACTACTCTTCTTTGCTGTGCCTGTGACACGTCAGTGTAACATGTGCACATGCCGCCTGTTAAAAGTGGTGGTGGGTAGAGCTGGACTTGAAGTCTTCCTAGAGGGTGACATTTATTCTATTTTCATTTCCTTCCTCTTCTTAAAAAGACACCTTGAATTAGAATATAAGTGAACTATGCCTTTGATCATTCCTTTATTGTACTTGGTCTGTACTATAACTATGCTGTGCTGAAGGGCAGGGTAACATGTTGTGCTTTCCTGTTTGGTCTTTTGGTAATTTGGCAATGTATTTTTATAGGTAAGGAACAAGATGGTTTCACCTGCTATGTCCTGTGTGAACATTTCCCAACACATTATTTAAAAAAAAAAAAAAACAGCATTTCTGATGGATGCAATCTCTGTGAAATTCTCTACTGGGCATATCAGGAAGTGCAGCAGTGAAATAAATTCAGATTTTAGCGAAGCATCCATCTCATATTCCTTTGCAGAGATGAAGAAATGTGGGCAATTAAAAGGAAAGCAGATGAATTAGGAATGTTAGGTCTTGTATTTAGTGATGATGTGGTACAAGGAACCCTAGGCATGCATATTCATAGGTCCTGAGTTAACATCTGTTTTTAGTCATGTGGATCTGGGATTTGCACTCAGCTCATTCTGACATGCACCAACCGCTATGCTGTACCTAACATACCTAAGTCCCGCTTTCTCTGTGGGGTAATGGGAATTTATCTGATAAAATATCAGATGTTATTGATGCTCATATTCTAGTAAACTGCAGATACCTTTCTGGTACTCTCCCTTATTTCTGTTCAAATTGTCAGTAGGACATTTTGTTCCAGCTTAATGATCGACACGAGATGGGAATATTGATTTGTGTCAGGTGAAAAAGTAATTTCAGTGCACTACTGAAGAGTATGTTTCTTGCTCAGAGTTGTGAGTTATGTGATATTAAAAGAGATAAAATAAAGGAAAGTGTAAATTGGAAAGGGTTTTATACACACAAGGGATTCTTTTATATCATAGTCACTGTTGGGAAAGATGCTGGCGGTGCACTGTGGGATTCTAACTTTGCTCCTGTCCATTTCAATACTGTATTAGTACTTGGGATGAAGAAAATAGGTCCTGCCTAGCATCGACTTGTGGATTATCTAAAGTTGTAGATTGTTTTCATTGATTCTTTATGGTTTATTTTTTCTAATGATTTGAAAGGCAAACCTTTTAAAATGTAATGACTTTGAATTGTGGCCAATTTAAAGCTTTTCATAAATATGCTTAGAGCTGTATTTCACTATTTATCTTGTTATACTTATGTATTCACTATTTTTTAAAACGTGGGGGTATGCTTGTACTAATTTTATGTATACAATGTAATGATTTGGTATGTTTCCAAATCCATTCATTCTTAGTATGTCTAAAAGTGCCTTTCTTTTGCCATATCTGTGAATGAAAGCTGGACAGGACAAAACTAAAACTACAATTTTAAATTTGTTAGGCCAGGGGTTATTTCTTCTACTTTGTTTTTCATGCAGTTCTCAACATGATATTTTGGTTATAACTGATGTTATTCTCATAGTGTTGATTTGAGATGTGAATTTTTTTAAAGTAAGAACTGAGTGTTAGGGACTTGTGAAATACTGTAAACGTGCCTTTCATCAGGGCTCTCCCTAACTGGAGATTGTTTGATTGAGTTATATACTAACACGTCTGTACTTGATTATTTGTTGTCAAATGCCTGAGCATAGCAAATAGTAGCCCAACGAGACCTCTAACATCAACTAGTTATCATGTTATTTCAGACCCTACTAAATCATCAGTTTGAATATAGTATACGGAACTTCTTTATTGGGACTCGTTTTTCCTTTTAATAGGATGCCTTTGAAAAAAGTGGTGTAGAGAAACAATCAAGAGACCTGAACTTTGTCACTTTGGATGTGGATATAGGCTGTCACTTGTTGGGACCAAGTATTTATGCTGTAAAGTAAGAAGGTTAAAAATCAAGATACTTGAGATTCTTTTTCAGGTCCGTTTACCATCTGTAGAGTCTGGCAACTAGAGTAATTCTATCAAAGTGGAATGTTTTGCAGAACCCCAGTTGGTTTGAGACAGTGCCTCTGACTCCTCTGACTTAGGATAACAGCTGTTTCTTGTGTGTGGGCCACAGATTCCAGGATTTATGTAAGCTGTTATTAGAAGGCACACTCATTTCTCATGAGTTTTTATTTTTAAATTCTTTATAAATCGTGAGTATCAAGAGTATCAGGAATATTGCCTAACTTGTGTGAGTGACTGGAAACACAGCTGTTTTTGTTTTTTGAGACTAGATTATTCTTTAGCTAGTCAGGTTATCTATCTAAATAAGACAGGGAAACCGATAACAGTTTCTTTTTGCAGAACAGCAGTTATTTCCCAATAAAATTTGCTTGATGAAATTTTGTTTTTATTTTCAAGTAAAGCAAACTTTCTTTAGCTTGTTATCAGAAATTAATGATCAATTTGCATAAAAAAGTTAATGTGGAAAACTTAAAATGTGTTCTATTTAATACCCATTGTTATACATCTTCTGGTTGTTTATGGAGATCTCTTTTTCATAAAAAAACCTTGTGTTTCTTTACTCAAAGTCTAAATTTACTTTGATTTCTTGGCTCAGTGTGGTGAATTGTGTATCATAATTCTGAAGAGGAAACCAAGAACTGAAAAAGAGAAATGTGGTAGAATTAGAAATCATATTTTCGGGAGTTCCCGTCGTGGCGCACTGGTTAACGAATCCGACTAGGAACCATGAGGTTGCGGGTTCGATCCCTGCCCTTGCTCAGTGGGTTAACGATCCGGCGTTGCCGTGAGCTGTGGTGTAGGTTGCAGACGCGGCTCGGATCCTGCGTTGCTGTGGCTGCGGCGCAGGCCAGTGGCCACAGCTCC